>FQSS02000666.1:15358-26390 GCA_900128795.2 Malbranchea cinnamomea | reverse complement strand
AAGATATTACTGACTTTTAGTGTCTTTCTACGCATCTTATCGTTTCCTGCTTCAATGTATTGTTATCGGAGGACTGAGATGTGTGATATAAATTAGAGAAGCTTTAGGGTGTAGGATAATAATTTAATGCGAGATCTGCCAGTTATTTGAACCATTTTTTCCTTCATTATGTTTTATAAATATTATCAAAGAAATAGCACAGAATGCTTTCAAATGGTTCTCAACTTGACATGACTTGATAAACATTTTTCTTCACTAGATTCAACCCAAGTTGAACACCTGTTCCCACCAACGGCAACTATGATTTCAGATAGCTGTAGTAGTGCCTGCTGTTAAAGAAAATATAATTTATATCATGCAGCATCCAGGTTATTCTTTCCATCTCCAGCCGCTGGGCCACGCACGAACGGTTCTAACGGGAAAACCTGCGACTCGGGGGTGACCCCGTCATAGAGCTTCTGCCACTGTTTCAACAGCGGCTTGGGAGTAGTCCACGCGTTCTCTGGGTCCCGTTGCCAGAGCCGGAGCAGATGACGTCTAACAATTCATTAGCAAAGTGTAAAGATGAACCAAGGGCGAAAAAAGAGCCCTATCAGAGAAATATCTGGTGTATGTAAGGCACCACTTACTGCTGCTCTGGCGTATCCACAAACCCATCCCGAGCATGGAAGATGCTCAGGTTGTTGATGTACTGCACATCGCCTTTGCGAAAATCAAGCGCGACGGAGTACTTTTCAGATAAGAAGTGCAGTGCATCCAGCGCCTCTGCTTGCGCCTCTGAGATTGGAGGAATGTCTTTCGACCTGGGCAGTGCTTGATATCCGGTAAAACGACGACGAGCGTACTGGATCAGGATCCGCTCGGGTTGTTTTTCGGTGGCGGGTTGGTGGAAGAGCAGTGGGCGCTGATAGTACGGTAATGAAGGGTTTCCAAAGCTACATGTCCCCCGTTAGATTTGTTATATCTTACTTCTCGCTGGCTGTTTTCAAAAGAGAGAGAGTAGAGCAGGACAATTATTCTTACCCATCAAAAGGCCAGTCTTCCGCGAGAGTGCGTACCAGATCCGGCCGTGTTTTCGCAAGCTCATTGTAGACTCTCCAGCTGCTCGCCAACTTGCTCTTCCCTCCCTCGGCAGCCGTGCTGAGCGCGAAAAGGGAGACGATATCCCCTTCATCGGTGTGGAAAACCTGCTTGTCACGGGTGTACGCAGGGGCACCGATGCGTCTCTCGTTGCTCTTGATAGTGCTCAAATCCTTGATATGGTTGAGCATGACATCCGCGGGCTTTCCGTTGAAGGATGTGTCTTGTCGGCCCCTAAGGGGGGCAATGTGCGAGGAAACCCCGACGTATATAATGATATTCTCCTCGCGTGAGTACTTGTCAACCGGTAAACCTCGGATCACCTTGAATCCATGGCCGTTATGAAGTTCATCGGAAATTGCTCTCAAGGTCGAATGGAGATTTGGGAGGGGAAAAGTCCCTTGGTTTACAAACCCAATGGGCTTCTGAAGAGCTACAATTACACAGGTTAGTATACATCTAGTACCCACGAGTCGGACTTAGAAGAGAGTTTTGAAGGCAATTAATGGACATTCCATACACTTGAAATGTTCCAAAGCACTGTGAATTTCCTGTAGATCTGCTTCTGTCAGGACGTAAGTCCAGTCATAACGGTCTCGAATATCCGAGCCATCCCAAACGAGGTCTGAGACGAGCTTTGCTGGAAACCCCGCTGGGAGATCCTTGGAGAGAGCCTCAGTTTCCAGTCGACGCTGGGTTCGGGCCTGCCATTTGTCATAGTCTGGGAGGTACTGAATATCTGGCTGTTGGACAGGAGTGGCTACTGCGGTGGCCATGTTGATCAAGCACTCAGGGTCGAGGACTTGCAGGTCGGACGACTGCCATACCTACCCTGACGGAGCCTGTGTGGTCTTTTAAATATGATATCCTTCCTGTTCGGGTCCCTCCAGTGGAGGGGACTTAGGACAGCGTGAGGGGTTATGGGTAATGCCGGTGCCAGGGTGGGAGAAGAGGCTGGAGTCATTTTGGTTGTTGATGATGCCATTGCATGGGCTGGCACTATGAAGGATCCCGCATGTTTCTGACTAGTCGCGGCCTCTGGACTTGTTCAAGTTTCATGCCTAGCGGAGAGGAAGCAAGTATACATAGTAGACCGTGTGTCTGACTAGGTGGTGAATTACGTTACTCGTTACTCTCTTGTTCAAGTACTATCCTGCCTGAGTCGATTTGGTTCGATGGTTTTATGTGTAAATGTCACGTGATGTAGTAACCTGTGGTGGAAAAAAAAAGAAAAAATCTCTAAACTCGCCATCCGCCATCTGCAAGTCTTGGACCTATTCACAAGCCAGCATCATTGCTGTTCACTCCTCCTTCATGTATGGGAAGGCAAAACCTGTTGGTTTTTGGCAGCTGGGGATTGATGACGGTGCTGTGATCGGCAGACTTCCTGGGACTAATTCACATTTTTACTGACGGCTCGTTGATAACGCCATGAAGGTGTTTGCGTCGAACTGTACTTTCAACTACTCATGGGAAGAAGTTTCAACAGCAAACTGGAGGAAGTACTGCCCGTGGAATGACAAGTCCACTCATGTCGTGGCCGTCGATATTCTGTCTCGCCAGATTGAGCCGCAGAGTGGCATAGTAAGTAGTAGTTTTGACACCCGTGCCCTTTTGCCAGGCAAGTCCTGATTAACTTCGCCATCTCCCATAGCTGCGGACGGAGCGTTTGATTACCTGTCAGCAGTCAGTCCCACAATGGATTCTCAGCCTCTTTGGCGGAAGTTCGACGTCCCACGTTTACGAAGTGTCTTACGTTGATCCGAAAGCAAAAAAGGTCACGATGTGTTCTACCAATCTGACCTGGTCAAACGTCTTGAAAGTGAAAGAGATCGTCACTTATGAACCATCAGCATCAATGCCTGCCACCAAAACCGACTTTAAACAGGATGCTCAGATTACTGCCGTTTGCAGTGGATGGCAGAAAGTGAAGAACAAGATCGAGGAAGCCAGTGTAGAAAGGTTCAGTCAAAATGCTAAGAAGGGCCGGGAAGGCTTTGAAATGGTTCTTGAGATGAGCAGAAGGGTCTTTGGTGAACAGAAGGAATCTGAAGCCAGCCCGAAAATACCGTCATGAACGAGATTTCACGTCCAGAGACTCTGGGCTGCTCTTGTCCTGGGACTCACAATACCTGCATTCGCCGTTCGACTCGACTCGACTTCCAACCAAAAATACGTGATGAGCATGGTGTGCACCGAAGAAGACGATCGTTTCTATTTGCCTACGTTGTCAATGAACGACTGTACAATATTACCCCACATACATCGGCCTGATTAAAAAAGGCGTTCAGTGGCGTCGTCGGTTTCATGTTAGCTATCTATATATCCATCAATACATGTGCGGAGTTTTTTTTTAGTGTGCGTGAGAGTGATACTCGTGAGACTGTATCGAATTAGTCAAAGCCTGTAAGAGTATATGTGCTGAAAAATGTATGGACTGTAGATTGATCGACTCCATCGAAATATCGTCAAAGAAAGAAAGAAAGAAACAGATTTTGGGCCGAAAAGCTCGATGGTTCCTTGGATCAGCAAGTTAGCAGAGCATTCTGGGGGCTCGCCCATCAATATCATCTTCTTGAAACGGGGGAGTGTGAGAACCAACCTCTCCCTACAATGCATGTTGTAAAGTTCAAAGTGAACAATCTCTCAGTCATCCCTGCAGCAAATCCATACATCCTGTCGATATAGCCTCTCCTGAACATGTCTCAGTGCTTGATATCAGACGTCAAAGCTCAGCTGCCGCTTGGTTGTTTCTATTCGCTGCAATCTGAGTCGATCAGCCCGCAACAAGAAGTAAAGAGTTGAAGACGCTGTGGTCTTCAACCTCCAACCTGGTCGCTCAGATCTTGATTCTCCGTCTTGACTTTCCCCTTTGTTCTGCTAACTGTACAGTTGCTGGTTAGAGAGAAAGGCAGTGCCATTTTCGTGGAGATCTTGGAAGATGCCCTTCTACGGCAACTTAGGTACTGCGCTGTCTTTGAGATTCACGTATACTGAGGCAGCTTTGATTTCACCTCCTACTTTGACGAGATCTGTTGGTCGATATCCTCAGTCTGTGCCCTAGGTAGGCTCTAGAGCGTTTAAGCGGTCAAGAACACTGTCAGTTTCGAGGTCGCCGTCGTTATCACGTGTTGGCACCTATTATCGCTCCACTCCCGTCAGTCACAGAAGATTTTCATGAGACAAACGCTGCTTTCAAACTCCGCGTTGGCTGGCGGCCCGATGGAGTAACTGGAAACTTCTGCAAGCGGTCTGGTCACAGAGCATCACCTTCACGTAGGGCCTTCATGGGAGAGAACCGTCTTCGCTTGAGAAGAGAAAATGACAAGAAGAAAGACGATGCCGTTCGAGCACTTCATATCCAGACCAAACGAGAAGCATGCAGAGGGGCCATGGGTAAACCCCGGCAAAAAGACAACGTTCAATCAGACTGCGAGAGAGCAAACGTGGGTGGGATTGACGCACCTTCTTGTCGAAAGGGGCAGGGTATCAAAGGCTACTACATACTACGTTAAGGATTCTCAACATGTCCACGGTCTAAGTAACAATGCCAGTGATGGTCAGATCCACTGGTTGCAGTCAGTTCACCTTGTGAAGGGAGTTTTCAGCTTGTTGATGGTGGGTTGTCAGTGGAGCTCATCACTTTTTATACATTGTAACCAAAACTTCTTGGGTTTCGAATGTACCATGGCAGTGATGGCACAATGCACAAGTGGTGGGATCCGCACCACCACTGCAGTTCGATGGATGGACATTGAGTGCACCGATTGACATGACAATCGTTGGTATACGAGGTGATCTTCCAGTGGGGTCTTGCTTCCAAACACAGCAACAATGTTCCTCTTAAAAAAACATCAGTAACCATGTGTAGAAACCACAGCAGGAGGATATTGAATTTCTCCCCCACGATTCTGACAAGTAGCAGCTCCAGACAACGCCGGCAGACCTTATCCATCAGGGAGAAGTCGAGAGAATGCTGTTATTATTCAACGAACAGGCATTGAAGGCGAATAGAGTGCGGAGATCTCCGTCCGCAGCTTCCCCGTCCATGCTGCTCAACATGGCGACTTCGTATTTTCCTTCAACCCTGCCAGTCCCTGAGCGCCGATCTTCCACCGGCTCGGCCAAGGGAGCGGAAAGTCTTTTATCCGTCAAAACCATGTGTCTGTGTGCATCCAAAAGTCGTATCAAACTTTTCTTTGAATTTTTTTTCTTCCTTTTTCGTTTTGAGAGCCGATACCGAGCGCCTCTTGAGTCGCCCAGCGAAACCACCTCTGTGTTCTTTAGGGATTGGACTGTCCCGATCTGGATGACACAGGGAGATCTTGGTAAGACTTGTATCATGTGCAGCATCTCTTTCCAGATGTGGTTAGCGGGGATCTGGGTCCCTGACTGTTGTTCTGCTGCTACATCGGGATGCCTCACAGAAAACGTGCTCGGTTAAGATGAGTCTGCCTCGTTCACTGCAGCAATCTTGGCTGACGATCAGACGGTGATGTTACTTCAACGAAAGGGGCCAAAGCCACTACGGCCCATGCAGTTTCCTTCTCTTCTTCTCTTCCCTCTCAAACGGAGATTTCCGGACGTGACATTCTGGTTGCCGATCTGATATGGATTTCCCGCCCCCAAGCCCCTGCTTCAATTCATCAAGGTGCGGGTCATAGCAACATGATGGGGGGATTCCAGGTTTCGAGAGCACGAAAGTGCCTCTCTATAAATCCCGGCGTCTTGCCCGTGAATATGATTGAACCCGTTGAGGTTTAATCGTTCAGGTTTCAAGGCACCTTCTTGATTGAGTTTGCAAAGTTGTCTGTTGCTGTTGTTGTTTTTGTACACGAATTTTTCCACAATGCGTGTTGGCAGTTTCTTCGCCATTGCTGCGCTTGCAGCCCTTCCATCCTCCCTCGCTGCACCAGCCACCGTCGAAAGCAGAGCTTGTGTCGGCCCCGATGTGAACGCTGCGACCATCTCCTTGATAAAGGAATTCGAAGGTTTTGTTCCCAAGCCAGCGCCGGATCCGATCGGACTCCCAACTGTTGGCTACGGCCATCTGTGCCAAACCAAGGACTGCTCTGAAGTCAAATATGATTTCCCCCTCACCGAGGCGACTGCATCGGCCTTGCTGAAGGAAGACCTCAAGGTAAGGGCAAGAATGTGTGGGGTCTTTGGAGATTTTGTAGGGTGTCGCGAGAAGACGTACTCAACCGTTCTGTCTACAGGGATTCCAGGATGCGATTACGATGATGACGAAGACCCTCGTCGTCCTGAACGCCAATCAATACGGCGCGCTCGTTTCGTGGTCCTTCAACGTCGGCACAGGAAATGCCAGGAGCTCCACCCTGATCAAAAGGCTGAATGCGGGCGAAAACCCCAACACGGTCATTGCAGAGGAACTTCCCAAGTGGAACAAGGCCGGCGGCAAGGTCCTTCCTGGTCTTGTCAGACGCCGCGAGGCAGAGGTGAAACTGGCAACGACTCCCACCGATGTTCCTGCTCTGCCGGTCGGTTGCTGAATGCGGAGGGCATATCACTGTTAGATCTACTGTCCTATGTACATACTTGAAATGTCCATGAAATCTCAGTCCGAGTTTAGTTTCCCCTATGGTGACATATCCAGCTTCTCCAAAAATGTACGTCCACTTTAAACTACAAAAACCACCAACATCCTTTTGTTCTTTTCTTGTTTCCTGAATTTCTCCGATTTTCGAGAGAGGGGAGGTTGGGGTTGCTCCGTGCGACCAAACGGTAAATGCGCACCTATATGATGTATCTCTCCTTTTATCTGTTTTTTTTCTTTTCTCTAAATCCACAGAGGGATTTCGACTCCGGATTGTTGGGCACTGCGAGGTACAGCAGAGCTAGAGATGATGCAAGACCAGAATACTTCCACCTCTGATACACTGCCCATAGATGCCTTTGTTCGATGAGAAGGGTAGTCTACGACTGGACGCCCTACGGCTCCCCTGTCACACAAGACTCGAAAAGACTTTTCTTCGCAACCAGCCTGAATTGCGCCCTAGCCCCGAGCGATTCCTTGCCATCTGGTCCGCGGCTTCAGGTGGCCTAAATATGTACTGAGGATGCTCTGTCTGTTACAAGCCAGCCAGTCGAGTCTTGGTATGTTTCGAGGACAAACTAGCATTATCAGTTGCTAGTCTCTAGACGAGAAATCCACCGGCAGGTACTAGTCTTGGTAGTATGAATGGGACGTATAATGTTTACATAGTGATGGGTTATTTCCATGCATTGCTGGGAAGCAGAAGTAGAACATACTAGTATCCCCTGCGAATGAGACGAAAATTCGAGAAATGGGGGAACGTCTCACACTGTACAAGGTTCGTCTGGAAAGCACTGACAGCCTCGATGGTCGGCAATCTCTTGAGAATTTTATTGCCGCTTTCAACTGCTAAGCTGTCAAGGGGCGATGATTCTCCAACCTTTTTTTGAGTTCTGTTCTGGTTCCAACGCGAAACTTGCGTTCCTGAATAAAAGTACTTCATTGTTGCTGTTGAGAAATCTTGAGAATAGTAGCTACTACTTAAGTAGTACTACTGACTTGCTGACCCCTGAATACTTGCTTTTGTGTGGTCATTATTATTATAGTTAGAATTCTAAAATACTGCGTTTTAAGAAGTAGTTTAAGCAGAGTGTCTCGATTCTGCATTTTTTTCTCTCCTGCATCAGTCTAGCCTACTTCGGAGGTTTCGGTGCGGAAACGAGAGTCGGATCGAAGATCTCCAGCATTTTATTCGAACCTCCAAAGATGCAAAACCGGACCTGCACTCCGGCATCGATAAGCCTATCTGTTTCTGGACAGGGTCGCATGGCCACTTGTCTCACGTCTGCAATACCCGTCCGTCCTTCTGGCTTCCTCTTGCAAGGATCGTCAGAACGCTTTCGTGCATTAGCCCAGTTGGGGGGACCTTCTTGGCCCCCATCGCCCCCTCTTTGATCAAAGCGAGTCTGTGCAGTCCCACTGTCGCGATCAGATCCATGTGCTGCTCCCACACTGTGTCCTCGTCACTGGTGGTTTTGAGAAATTGGTCGCAGAGAGAGTGAGGCTGCGACCAACGCGCCTGTCGTCGAATGGTGCTGGTTCAGCTGGAGAGTGTCCCACCGGAATCGATGCCTATCGACAAACGACGAGTGTACCAACCCACTTTAGTCCGGCCCTCGCGTTCAAACAGAGTGACTCGTGGCCCCAATCGCTGCGGGAGGAATGGGATGGCTCTTGACTGGGGAGAAACCCATCCACACACTAACCCGCTGTTGGCATGGTCACAAGGTCGCCTGCCAACCCAGGGATGGTAGTGGCGGCAATGCGCCATGGCAGCTTGCCCAGGACGATTGCTACCGTGCAGGGAGAATGCACCTTGCTTTTAATATATCAATGGGTTGAACTCGTTTTGCTGTCCAATAATGCCCTCTTAGAGTTCTCTTTCCCTGGGCTGAAAGGCTGAACGAACACTGCCTGGAATTTCAGGCTCCCGCACAAAATCCCGGGTCCTTAAACCCATCACAGCCGCACAACGACTACTACTTTCCCCAACGAGAGCCATCGGCCCTTTTCCTTGTTATATGGGCTTTATGATAGTTGTACTCGGTTTGGTGGCTCCTGAGGACGGATTTCTTGCACGGACGGGGTGTCAGGAGGCGCCCGACTTCCTTGGTAAGTTGTGTAAACGAGCTGCCGTCCCAGTTTTTTATCTACTATCGTGTGTTCTGATGATGGTTGTTTCTGGTGTTACTATACAGTTGGCACCTTTCCCGCACCAACCGTCAAGACACTCCCTGCACAAATGCAAACCTTTCGCCACTGGGCTGGTGCTTCGTTTCGCTTGAGTGAAGGAGGCTCGTGTTGGAGCGTTCTATAACGGCCAATCTTACCTCTCAGTTTTCTTTTTGAGGAAAAAAAAACGATGTTCCTAGATTCCCTCGCCGTTCCAAGCTCTCCAGGCTCCACACATGTGATCATAAGGGATATGTCCTCCCCCGTCAAGTCACCACGGCTTGCCAGGCCGGGGATGCCCGAGCGCTATGAATCTGAAGAAGAGGAAGTCTCAGAAGCAGACACACCCAGTCGAGAAGAGCATTTCTTCTCGACGACAGACGTGGAAAGTGACATCAGCGGCTTCGAGTCCGACACCAACAATGACAGCAGAGAGAACTCCTGGTTCTCAACAACCATGACCAAGACTGACGATGAAGCCGTGACATGGAGGCTGTCAATGGCGACTTGTCGTGCTTCATGGGAGGACCAGTCCCGTCCCACTTCTGTATATACCATCAAACCCAGCAGAGGCAACAATGGCACCGGATTATCCCCTATGCCCTTTTTACCCTCGCAGGCGGAAAGCACTCCCTCACTAAGCTCGAATACAACCTCGCCGTCCGTCTCTCCTCGTGAGCACACTACGTTGACTCCCTCGACATCGTATGAACCCGATCCTGGTCGGCTATCGTTCTATTCTGATCCTGTATCGTCTGACGAAGAGCGAGACCCAGAGACAGACTTCCTTACTGCGATTCCAGTCACTTACTACACTCCAAATAGTCGCCCGAATCTGGTTTCCATATTACCCTCCTTCCCACGGTCAAGCGATGCAAAAGTGTCCAAGAAGCTGCCCAAGAGACAGAAATCAGGGTTGCTCTCGAGACATGGATCAACCGGCAGCAATCGCAGCATGAAAGCCCGCTTCTCACGGCTGAGGCTTTCACAGTATGACAACCGTCGGAATTCAACGCTGGTATTTGAGGTTCCCGCGGATGCACCTAATTCTTCTCCACCACCACCATTTCATAGTTTAACGCGGTCTTCGACTCACTCTGGAGCACGAAACAGGCACAGCGGTGGGTCGTCGACGCCCACCAGCTCTGCCACCAGCAAACAGTCTAGTAATCGAGGAACAAAACAGTGGCCCTTGCCTGATGGTAACTCATCGGACCGTCGCATGAGCATCCAAACACACTGCGAACTGGAAAGTACCCGGCCCGCTCCCCCTCCTCCGCCTAAGGAATATCAATCTTTCCATAGACCCCACGTTCGGTCATCGAGTGTCAAAATTACAGGTTATAGGAAACCCACGGATGTTACTGTGCCTGTTTCCAACACCATTGGCATCGCCACCTCGTCACCACCCCCACCCCCACCACCACCACCGAAGAACCCAGGTGCTGGCAGGAGTTCTCCCCAAAAGCAGACGCCTTACAGGTCCTCTCCTGTACCTCCTACCGGGGCTTCAAACGCTCCACATGCAGGCTGTGGTAAACGTACGTTCCTTGGGGGAGCTTCCACACCTGACTCGTGGGGTGACCCCTATCCCTCGCCTTCATACCAGCGTCTGTCTCAGTCTGAAAGTCGCACCTCCGGTGAAAGGAGCCGATCAATCAGCAGCATGGCGAGCAGCTCCAGCAAGTTCAGCCTGCCCTCGTTTGACTCTGTCTCTGTGAAAGCCATGGTGCATCGCTACCGACGCCAGCACCACGGTGACACTACCGCCACTTCTAGCACAGATCGCAGCCATCCAAGATCCTCACCCAGCATCAGTAAATCATCCACACACCTTGGTCTCTATCCAAACGCCCCAACGAACTTCCCGCGTGCGGAACCTCCGTTTAGTTCCCACGACGCCGGGAAACAACGAAGAAGCACCCCCAGTCCATCACAAACCCAACATCCGCTCCGTTCAAAGAGCACCAAATGGCTCCACAGCACGGGTGAGACGGTGAGTCAAGCTGGAAGCAAGGCCATTAGCGGTCTTGGATCTATAATCAGGAAGAAGACTACATCCCCGAATATATTCAGGGGATCGTGAGTTTTCTCTTCTTTTTTTTCTTTTCCACTTCAATGCTCAATCAAACTCCCTTCTATCTTGCAAGACGAATCTATTATCACGAGCCCGACGCTGTTAACGACGAATGAATCTGCTTTCTTCAAGATGATACCTGCATG
>FQSS02000504.1:282-93426 GCA_900128795.2 Malbranchea cinnamomea | reverse complement strand
AATGCTCTATAGATTACATGTCTAATGCCTTAGTCTGTATATAAGCCTTCAAAATGTCTCAAACTAGAATGAGTTAGACAGGTCAGATTGGGACAATATATACTTGACTATCTATGAGAGTTGTACGGACACTGTGTACGACACCTAGGCAAGACTTGCACCTCTACGTGGTGCCTGGGACCAGTAGCCTGCATGGTGAAGTCTACTAAGGTTTTATATCACGTGGGTGGCTGTTCAAGTTCGTGGTATGTTCAAGTGTTGGAGGTAGTCCTGGCCTAGGGCCAAGACCCCTTCGCTAATCCGGCCTAGCTCGGTCACGTGACCCACGTAGATAGATTCCTCGGACCTCCTCCACCAATCCAATCCTCAGACTCCCTACATCAAGTTCGTGGTGAAATACGTTAACTCTAGTTAGGTTAACTTAGTTACTCAAGTTGCCACAAATAAATGGAGACTACAAATGCATAATATGCAGTGATTGATATGCATATTTTGTGTTTTCTCTTGTTAATTATTTGATCTTTTGTTTTCTCTTTACATGTTTATATTTATTGCTCTCTGTTTTGTCTTTTATAGTCAATTCCTTCAAAAAAACACTGCACTTTTGTGTATTTCCTTATACTGAGTTTTTGCTTGTTGTTATTGTCTGTTTTTGTATGTTCTTCAAATTGTTTTCAAACTGTTTATCATTTTGTGTCTTTGTTCACTGGACTTATCTACTGTTATTGGGACTGCTCTTTTCACTGTCAAAATTCTGGGCTGGAATATTTCATTGCATGTATCAACAGCTATTTCTATAAGATCATGATATCGGACATATCCTGACAAAAGTCAGGTAAGTGTCATAGTCTCTGACTGTATAATTACACTTCAAATGAAAAATATATATATTTATTGATGTAAATTTATCGACTCTCTTGCACTTCCAACATCTCTATAGTCTGTCAAATTCACTGAAGATGTATTTCCTTTTCCATAACATGAAATTGATTGAAGTGATATGTTTTTCACTGCTGACTGTTGTTATGTCTTTGATTAGAACTACATTGATATACTGATTGTCCTTCATGTATTTGACCATCACATTCTTCACCTGTTGCCAGGCATTGACTATCTTGTAATGATCATTGAAATTGAGGAGATCAGTCCTGCGGATAATCACCTCTTTGCCAATATAATGTTTATATGCAAATTGGACATCAACTTTGCCTATTCTCTGCTTCAGATACTAGACCTTTTGCTGTGTTTGAGAGTTCATTGCTGGCACCAGATCCTTAGCCTGAGGTTCCACAATCACCCTCTCAAATGCCTGCGTCAGTTCTCTATTGATTTGACTGGGATGGTGTCTTGATCTTGTTCAACTTCTTCAACAGGCATGGTGGCTTCAGGCTTGATTTCTTCAATGATTCTTGTAGTAGATGGTGTGTTAACAACAGAGAAATGCAAGGTAAGCTTTTTAGGAGGTTTGGGAGGTTCTGCTAGATCTGACCCTTTTTGGGAGCATTAGATGTTTGATTTGAACGTAAAATCAGCTTGTTGCCTTCCACCTTGATTGGCAATTTGCCGGCTTTGGGTCCGTCTACGCTGAGGAGCCATTATAAATTGCCTAAAAAGGAAATAAGCAAGTTCTAATCTATTGATTTAGGTATAAAATATTGCTATAAAATACGTGGTTGAAGGACTTCGAATTTTGCTGCTTTTGGTGACTCCTACTATCTACACAGTACAATTTTGTGTGTCGTTCGCGTACGCCAAAAAAAATCATGTTTTGACAACCCTTATGCAACGCACTGTACCGAGTACTGGTGGGGAATCTCGCGGTGACCAGCACGACATCATCTTTCCCCCGCAAATTGGAAGACTGAGCATCCTTTCCAGAGTGAACATCAGTCGTCAGGTACAAAGGCAGGTACTCCAAACTTGGAGCATGATCTTGTCGAGCGACAATCTCGTTGGGCAAGAAACCTTCGTGCATCAATGCCCAATGCCCCCAACCACCTCGCTTGGCCCCTTCTCCCTGGAGCCAAGATCTCCCCAAACGGCCAATGTTGTCTTCCCCATTCAGACTCCCGTCAGGTACCAACCCAGCCAGAAAATGGGGCATCGAAACGCAACCTGATGCATCGGTTTTCAGCATGTCAATGTCATGCTCGGTCTCCGAATGCAGTTTGTAGCCACTAGATATGTCCGGTTTATGATACCCTTGAAGGTCAGCCGGATCTTCAGTTCACTCTTCACGACTTATCTGTCTGAGCACCTGGCTAAAGCGCAGGGTCATCTGCAATCTCCATGATTTGACCTTTCGTGATGAAGCATGGGCAACAGATCCTAGTCTCTCTCCACCAAAATCCGAGATTGATCGGAGAATCAGGAGATTTAAGCGGTTTTGGAAGTCAGAGAACGACGATCCAGATTCGACGTACGTTAATTTTCATTCCTCTCCCTCGCTCTTGTGATTATTGCTGCCCAACCCATGGTCTCCACACATTTCTCGCCTACCTTTCTCCCTAGAATCGGTTATCTTAACCGCCCAAAGACTTATCCAGGTTCTGGAATAATGAAAAATTCCTGTTCTTGGATACGTTGAGACGACGAGCTTGTTGGGTTTCGGACCGTCATTCGTCATAACATCTCAGGCATCAGGGACTGCGCCCTGTTACCGAACGGAAGACAAAACGGGCAGGCCGCATTGTAAGTGGCGGTGTGACCATGTGAGGGCCTTCCTTCATAGTTTAGATAAGTCTTGGTGTCTTCGACGTCTTTTTGTACATGGGCTCTTGGGTTAAGACCTATTGTTTTGATTTGTGGGCTTGGAGCAAGGGTTTCGAAACCCCCTATTTTTGTCAGTCACAGTGTGATCTCATAGATCATACTGATGCGTGTTTACGAAATACATCTTTATTTGCGCTGTTCTCTCATTGAACTCTTGCGGCTTTGTAGGTGTGCTTTGCGTCCGCTGCGGCATCCAGACTTCCCGACTACCGTCCGGCCCCGATGTCCCCTTCATGCCTCCTGCCCATACTGACGGAAGCCGATATATAATACCTATTTACTGTTCACAGATATGGCAACCTCGGTTCCGGTCCATCAAAATTTGACAAAGACCTCGTGGTTCAATGGTTCGATGACTCTCCGAGAAAACGGTTCGATAGCAATCTCGCAGAATGAATACAAAGATCCTGGGTTCCACCAGATTGCTCTGGAGGGGGCATCGTCAGCTTTTCCACCACCATGGTAAGTTTCATACAAATCTTGTCCGCTCAACGCTCAGAAAGCTTACAGTATGTATTGTCTAAAGTGAGGTTCACCGAGATCGCAATTCGCCCTTTTATAGGTCTCAGCCAGAGACGGATGGAGTACTTAAGGCGAGGTACTGGAAACCCTTTGTACTTTCATAGAAAAGTTTCGAGACGTGGCTGAGATATTGGAAGCAGAATATCGCCTCCTCCACTTCCCTGGAGCTTACCACCAGGAGAGCGTCCTCTGTCGGCGGAGCAGCTCAGGATGACGGAGTTTCCCGGATTCCATTCATTCCGTAGCAGCATTCCACCTGATCGGCCAAGATACGAAAGGAGCTCCGATGTCTCCGCGTCCTCCTTATTAGGTCCGATCGGAGAGCCACCGCGGCAGATTTCTAATCCTAGAATCTGGAATCCAGCTGATCATGTCTCCTATCCATTCAGAGAAAGAGAGCCGGTCTCTCCGTCGTATGTCGAACCTGATTATTTTCCTGAGCAACCAAGACGGAGAACAACAGACAGCAGAAAGGGCGCTGCCAGATATCACTCACAGAGGAGGGCGGGTAACCGTGACGAGTTTGATGGTCCAGTTCAATTGTTGGACATGCCTTCCCCACGCACAATTGCGGCACAAGAAGAGGAGCTTCCGCATCTACCCGTCTCCCTAGATGCGCAGGAGCAAGACGAGATCCTCTCTGAACTCAACGACGGCTTGTCGAGATGTGCCTTTCACTTTGTTGCGAAATATCAGTTCCCTATCCCCATAGAACCAGATAAAAGGCAGGTGAGAGTACCCACAGACCGAGAGTGGACAGAATGGGCATACCTGTTGAAGAGACTGGCGACCAAGCGCCGTATCCCGGCACGGGTCTTGTATAACGGCCAGATCAAACAATTTGTTACTGTCTTGGAAAATTCCCTGGAAATGCGGCATGCGGCCAAGAATCAGTCTCGTCCGGTCAAGGATGATCGAAATATTCTCCAGCTTATTTCCGCAGGAACACAGGTTGCCAAAATCTTGAAGGATGCCGTTGCCATGAGACATTTTGATCGATTGTACGTTCGCACCGAAAACTTGATCCGGGATCGACGGGAGCGCGGTCTGAGTTATATGACGCCTTGAGGTCCGTCGCAGACCGTTGGATTGTTGCTTTTTATTGTTTTGAACTGTTGTCCCGGAGACAATCATCCATGTGGGCTATTCGCCAGGGTTTACTAAATGCCGTTTTTGGATACTACCATCTCCAGTACCAAGGACCTGACTGCCGTGAGTAACTGGACGCTTCCGATCCTTAACCAGAATTTAAAACCACGGAGTGTATGGTTTACCGGATGCCATACCTCCAGTAATCCCTGTGCCTGTCGATCAAACGTTTATCTCCTGGCTCGGATTGCAACGAATGCGAACAACATTCGTATCTCGATATTGATGGAATTTCATTCACATATACTTTTGGTTTTTTTTTCTTTTTTCTTTTTTGCCTTTTTCTTTTTTCTCGCCGCTTGTTCTTCTATTCCGAGTTTGCCTGTTCGGTTTTTGCATGGAGGGAAGTTTTTTGTCAGGTCCTTTCTCTGAGGGTAGCCACGTTGTCTGTCCAACCTGCTTCAACCCACCCTTCTCTGGCATGTCCAGTTCCTGTGGAGGATGGGTACCTATTTTTCGCACAAACCATATTATACCACTTGTCCATCATCTGGCGTTTGAGACCCGTTTTTCTGTCAACCGGAGTTTGCTTCTGCCACCATTCGTTGATTTTCGGGTGGTCAACTTGTGCATCACATGCATTCTTCCGTCTTTTAAATACCCTGTACATCTGTATCTTTGTATCTGTGTGTATTCTTGACGCTGAAGAAAGCTCCTTTCGTGTCTGGTTTTCTGGTAATTTACCACGCTGGTCACGAATATGCAGCATAGTACCTGATTTGTAATGAAGTAGAGGTGGCAAACTACCTACCATAGGTAGGTAGTCAGAGTGGGAGTTGATATGATTTAACGAAGCAGTGTGGAATGCACTATAAAGGATGGTTACCACGTTCGCGAACAGGCCGCTCTGCTTGTGTGTGATATCCACTTAAGGAGTTTAACCAACTTTGTCCACTGACCTGCCTTTAGGCAACGCGAGATCATTGACAGAAGACAAGTCCGGTCCTGCAACCTGCAAATTTATGCCAATGGAAATGTGAACTTTTTAGTTGTTTGGAGACATGACTTGAATCTCAACAATCTCATCTCTAGTGGTAGCAGTGCTAATCTAATAGTATATATTTACCCATAGAATAAAAGGGGTTTCGGCATTTTCATTTAATTCAAGTGGCCCATCATACTACCATCAAAAGCCAACAAGTTGGAGTAGTACTTAGAGCTCCCTGAGCTTCTGGCAGCGGTGCTTGTATTGAGAACTTTAATTTATCCTGTGGGTGAAGGCGCGCTTATGGCGCTTAGGCGCCTATCACTAGCGTCAATTGGGTCAACTAGTTAGCAGTCGACTTTTCCTTCGCGCCTTCTGGTTACCGAGAGAGTCTTCAGCGCAAATCTAACCACAGGATCCCACTACACGTCCAGGTCTCTTGCTTCTGCTAACCAACTCGAACAAGTTTCTTTTCCGACCTCCTCCTCCTTTTGCAATACCAACCCTGTCAGCATGGGGGAAGTAGAGGCAAGGAAATGTCTTGGTGTGGATTGTACTAATACCGCGGGAAACCTGCGGTGTCCTACTTGCTTAAAGATTGGCCTTGAAAGTTTTTTCTGCTCTCAAGACTGTTTTAAAAGAAGCTGGGTAGGGGCCTTCATCTCACGTTGCAGAGCTTAAGTGTTGCTAATAATCTGTCGGGCAATAGTCGGAGCACAAGACTGTCCACAAGGCCAAACGTAAGCTTTGAGCCGCTCTTGTTCTTTTGTTACTCCCAGTCGTCAACCTCCGGAAGTTCCATTTCTGACAAGCAATTAGCAACCGGCCCGTATGACCCGTTCCCTGCCTATCCTTATACCGGCCCATTGAGACCCGCATACCCACTCTCCCCCAAGAGAGTTGTACCAGAATCAATACCGCGCCCGGATTACGCACTTGACGGAATCCCGCGCTCAGAACAGAAGTGGGCAGCTCGGAGAAATATTTCAATCCTTACTCCGAAGGAACAGGAGGGGATGCGCAAAGTCTGCCGACTTGCCAGAGAGGTACTGGATATCGCAGCCCGTGAAATAAGACCAGGTGTTACTACAGATTATATCGACCAGATTGTCCACCAGGCTTGCATAGAGAGAAATGTTGGTTTCAATTTTTTCTGGCCTACAGATTTGCGGAGAATTTGCGAAAACTAACCGTACAGTAGACCTACCCTTCACCTTTAAATTACGTCCACTTTCCCAAATCTGTTTGCACGTCAATCAACGAGGTCATTTGCCATGGAATTCCAGACCAACGTCCGCTACAAGACGGCGACATCATAAATATCGACGTCACGTTATACCATGAAGGCTTTCATGGTGATCTGAACGAGACATACTACGTTGGCGAAAAGGCGAAATCAGACCCAGATACAGTCCGCGTCGTGGAGACTGCCAGAGAATGCTTAGACAAAGCAATTCAGATTGTGAAACCGGGCATGCTCTTCAGAGAACCGGGCAATGTGATTGAAAAGCATGCAAAGAGCAGAGACTGCAGTGTGGTCCGGAGTTACTGTGGACATGGCATCAACCAGCTTTTCCACACAGCACCCAGCATTCCGCATTATGCGAAGAGTAAAATTGTTGGTTCTGCAAAGCCTGGAATGTGCTTTACCATTGAACCCATGATCAACCTTGGCACCTACCGTGATAAGACTTGGCCTGATGATTGGACCAGTGTGACGGCGGATGGAAAGAAATCTGCACAGTTCGAGCATACCTTACTGGTAACAGAGGATGGCGTTGAGGTGCTTACTGCACGATTACCCGATTCACCTGGTGGACCTGTTCCAATGCCGGCTGCGGCCGCAAATGGAGAGAAAGCCGAAGCTTGATAATGCTGTTTTTAGTCTCATTGGATAACTCGCGAGAACACGTCTTACGAATTACTGTGGAACGTGACAATGGCTTAATGTGGCATTTGACATACTACCGCTTCCAAATAGGGCATGAATAGACGAGTTTAAGCCACAGAGAACTTACTTGGTTTTCTAGACAACTAGTGAAATCGGATGAGAATGGGCTGCTGGAGTAAGGGTGGGAGAATGATATAGAACAGAAGAAAGAATGCCGCTACAGCAAGCAGATACAACCAGAAAAGGACAACAGCACGGTATTCCTGTAGGGCTCGCTAACGGGAAAAGGGTTGGATTGCTCTAGAGGAAAAAGACTTCATTGGCGTACACAGGTGAAGAACTGGGATTGGTTGAAGAAGGGAATGAAGAAGAACAGAGTCTTTCTGAGCGACAGCTAAAAGATAGTCCGCACCGAAGCTGCAGAATCACCTGCACCTGCACCTTGCGTTGATGTGAACGGAGTAGTGAGCGGATACCAAAGAATTGACTCTGTTAAAATTTTCCGGGTATGTGAAATATCTTGAAGTTTCCAATGCCCAAACATCGGGCAAAAATCCAGACTACTCCCGTCATAGTACTATGTACTTTTTGGAAGTTTTGATTTATCTTGTATTAGCACGTGACGCCGCATTGCGTGACCTCGTTCCATTATTAATCTATCAAGGAGTAAAATGCGACTGAGGAAAATTTGATTCCTTCGATTGAATGGTATGGATTGACGTCTCTGTGTAGTTCTCTTTAGGATTATTGATGATGAGAACTCCGAGGCCTTTTGAGAATGGAGAGAACACTGAGCCGACGGAGACGTCACCGCTCCTCGCACCGCCTGGAGGATCGAGTCCGTCAGCAAACGCGACAGGAGAAATCACCAAGTACGTGAACGGCGTGTCCAGGAATGACGAGGAAGCCGCGGGTGATGATGCGCAGGACGCTGCCCGGCAGGCGCAATTCCAGGGACTTCCGGAGGCCCAAAAGAAGCTGAAGTATATTGTACCAGCTATTTCAATTGGGGTATGGTTCTTCTCCCTCTTAAGGAGCGTCTCTTACTCACAGCATATCTGAGCACAGGTTTTTCTTTCCGCCGCAGACCAAACACTCATTGTAGCTAGCTACGGCAAGATTGGAAGTGATCTTCATGCTTTGAATCTCACCAACTGGGTTGCCACGTCGTATTTCTTGTCGTTGACGTCGTTCCAGCCACTTTACGGCCGGCTCAGTGATATTTTCGGTCGTAAGCAATGTCTACTGTTCGCATACACGCTGTTTGGTCTCGGCTGTGTCCTGTGTGGCCTTGCAAGGGACATTTATGAGTTGATAGTTGCACGAGTACGTTGGGAGAAGAGTGAACTGACCCATAGCACCAGTTCAAGCTCTGTTGGCTAATGTGCATTTTCAGGTCATCCAAGGTATGGGAGGCGGCGGCATGACAACGGTGGTTTCGATTGTCATGAGCGATATAGTTCCTTTGCGCGATCGTGGCGTTTGGCAAGGCATCATTAATATAGTGTTTGCCACTGGATCTGGCCTTGGTGCACCCTTAGGTGAGTGGCAGTCATTTTTATCTGTGCTTCTTAAACCAATCATCTGTGTTTATCATAAATGTTTCTTCAGGCTTTTCATAACTGGAAGCTGACGCTTGGGAAATTAGGCGGGATTCTGGCCGATTACATTGGATGGCGTTGGTATGCATTGATTGTTGACTATTGCCATCCCTCTTATTTCGATAGGCACTTACAATTTCGAACAGGGCGTTCATCACTCAAGCTCCATTCTGCCTGACTGCCTTCATAATGGTAGCCCTTACGCTGGATTTACCGGTAACTGTAAAGTTGCACTGGCGAACCAAAATCGCCCGAGTCGACTTCTCAGGTGCCATCCTTCTCGTCTTTGCCGTGTTCGGCCTTCTTTTAGGATTGGACCGCGGAAGTAATGTTTCATGGTCGATCCCTATCACGTATGTGCCACTAATTATCTCTGTTGTGCTCTTTGCTGCATTTTTGTACGTGGAGATGCGGATAGCCTCAGAACCCTTCGCACCAGGACATATCATCTTCGATCGAAACCTTCTGGCATGCTATCTTTGTAATTTCTTTAGCTTCGCTGGATGGTTATCCACTCTCTTCTACATCCCCCTTTTTTTCCAGGCGAATGACGGCATCTCCGCCACTGGTGCTGGAATCAGGCTGCTTCCATCTATCATTGCTGGTGTGAGTGGTTCCCTATTCGGTGGCTTCGTGATGAAGAAGACTGGCAAATATCTATGGTTGACTGTCTACGGATATTCATTACTGGCCATTGGCATGATATTGATCTTCCTATTTTCGGGCGTAATTACTCAAAGTCTGATTGTGATGACTATCGGCATGGTTCTTTGTGGCTTTGGAAATGGTATTGGTGTGACTACCACACTTATCGGCCTACGTAAGCCAAACTCCAATCTTTCCACCCCTAACCAAAGCTGTGGCTTAGACTGACGTGGATATCATAATAGTCGCAAATGCATCACCAAAGGATCAAGCAGTTGCTACTGCCTGCTCCTACCTCTTCCGTTCGTTAGGATCCGTGATGGGTCTCTCGCTCTGCTCCACTGTTATCCAACAGTCTCTTCGTATTGGCCTTCAAACCGCCCTTCGTGATGTGAAGGACATTGACAAAATTGTCGATAACGTCCGGCAGAGCTTGGACTATGTCAAAACTCTCGAACCCCATCTTAGACAATTGGTTAGAGAGTGTTATGGGAGATCCATCGGCCACGGGTTTGGAAGTATGGTCATATTGGCCTTCTTCTCATTGCTATTCGCGTTCTTCATTCGGGAAGAGAAGCTTAGTCACTGAGCGCCCGATTGTCTCGCAGCAATAATTTTTAGGGCAAGGTTGCTCCGACAAGACAGGCTTGATACTGCCCAAGAAGAAGATGCCCTATTTATCCTTTGTCTAGGGGGAAACTCAGGACCAGTTAGCATCCTAGCAGCATCCTCCTCTTAGCCCCCTGAAGAAGCTGCAGAAGCAGAGATGTTCTTTATCGTTGAGGTGATTGTACATGAATCCATGACTTGGAAAGGACTTTGCCCTTTCACTCCAGAACCACATGGTTGCTATGCAGCTACGCCACCCGGGTGGTTATTTGACGTTGCGGGCTTTATATTCGCAGGGCTTCTCTCCACACCTTTGTCTGGTTGAGGAGGTCGTGGTGCTGAGCAGGGGCAAGACCTGGTGATGTCTGACATGACCGATAGAGGCACAATGGGGTCTTGGGTTTATTTTCAAAAATTTCGCATGTCAAATTAGATCCTGGTCGATAGGCACATGGTAATTCATATGTAAGAGGAAGTCGCACACTGTGTCTCCATGGCTATGTTTCCGTGCCCCATCACTAAAGTAGGGGGGTTCAAGGAGTGCATACCCAGAAGGTGGCTAATATCCAACTGCCAACTTTTTTCAACTCAACATTCACATGTCAATGAACGAACAGCAAGATGTAAATGTGTGAGCGCAGGGTGTTCAACGAATAGGTCATTTGCAGTCCATGCATTCACACGCTCTAGCAGTGGTGCAAATCGTAGATTATCAGGCACAGATGTAGTTGCTCCTCTCAATAAGGCGAGCTCAATCGTGTCTGGATGGTCCAGGTGGCACACAACATGAAGCAGGGAGATATTGCAGTATAAACATGACTTGTAAGTTAGACCTTCCCAGACAGGCAAAGAAGAGCGAGGGATGTTTTTCAGCGAAGATATTTGCCCTCGAAATCATTTGCCCGGTCCACCAGATTTTTGAAGCTCACGATTTGGGTTGTCAGCGCAGAAAAGGACAAGGCTAAATGGCCAGCCAAATCTCTCTTTGACCAAACGGGCTGCTTCAATTTAGAGAGCGTCCCATATTATACTGTTCAGATAGAACTGGGTAGCAGAGAAGATCAATGAGAAGAGACTGTGCGCATCGAGGTAACGAGCAATGGACACGACAATCTCATTTATCATCTTGTCCAGGGACATTTCTGACGGCTGACCGGGATCAAATTCAAGTCATACAGAGATTCCTGTGAATGAATTTCTGTTAGCAGTGAGGAAGGAGGTTGCAGAACCAAATAGCTGTTCTATCAACATAGATTAGCACCATATAGCTTCACCACTAATAAGGTCTGGCTGAGCTCGGCCTGCATGATAGGAAGCCTGACAGTGAGCAAAAAAAAAAGGCATCTCTTGCATTCCATCTCGCCATCGACACGTCAGACTGGTGTGAAGATTTGAGGAGACATCGGAAGAATTAAGGCTAGTTCTACTGTGTACTACATACACAGTACAGTACAACAATAGTGCGAGTAAACAAGGGTTCCAGGGTGTGGATTCAAGAACGGGTTCAAAGTTGAGGCTGGAAGCGATCGGCGGAAATTGTGGTCTTGGCATTGCCCTCGGAGGCGGAAACCAAATTTCGACCCGCTAAATTTCAGAGCGGAAGCTGCGAGTCGGCTCCGCCATCATGCAAACAGGTGAATACCTCAAACCACGTCAACAGAAATGGCGAAATCATATTTCGCCATGACACTTGAACTACCCGAGAAGAACCTGATGCTGACTTACCTCTCTGTTCCTCTGTGACCAGACAATGACCAGTACATAGCTAGTATAGGATCAACCCGCCCACGTTCGCCATGGCACTATCATCTCCAACGTCTCTCGACCGCTACCGCCCAGTGGTCTACGTCGTGACCGGAATAGCCGCTGCGTTTGCAGTCGCCTACATCCACAATCACTACTTCGCTGGTCCTCCTGATCGTTCCCTCAGACGCCGAAATGCCATTCGGCGGAGAAACACGCGAAGACGCGGAGGTATCTCTTTACCGAGCGGGGAGTCTCAGATCAATTCTGCGGCGGCCTTGCACGCGCTGGATATCTTAGAACGGCAGAATAGGTCTTATGGGACGTTCAGAATTGAAATGGACGACGGTCGGACAGTGGAATGCCCGCTTATCCCGTCACAGCTCATCAGCGTCCAAAGACTCCAGCAAGAGATCGGAGCCTCCGTGGAGCATGCCATCATGATGCGTGCCATAATGGAGGAAGCTTTCCTGGACAACTTTCTGGCTGTTGAGCTTCGTTCACCACAACATATTAGACAGGGTACTCTCGCATCTCTTCGAACATCATTTCTGGAACGGGGCATTTCCGAACAGAGTATCGATGCTGCGTTTGAAAGGTTTAACAATAATCCCAATTTTGGGGAGAACCTACGTCGTCGGATACAAAGTGGCGAAGGGATTACGCTGTCCATTCAAGGAAACACAATCAGCGAGGAGACTCCAACTGGGCAACCGCAAGACAATGGCACTGCGGAGCCTGCAGCGGATGATGGTCAAAGCCTTTTTTCGTGGCGCGAGGGCAGTGATGACGCCTCCCCAACCAGAGAAGGGCAAAGTTTATTAAATCTTCTATACCATATCGCGGAAGATCAGGCAAGGAAAGATGGATATATCCATCGCGGGGTCACTTGCAATAGCTGTGGAACCATGCCGATCCAGGGGATCCGATATCGATGTGCCAATTGTATCGACTATGATCTCTGCGAGACATGCGAGGCTCTGCAAGTCCACATCAAAACACATCTGTTTTACAAAGTTAGAATCCCCGCTCCCTTCTTGGGCAACCCTCGCCAATCCCAGCCTGTTTGGTACCCCGGCAAGCCAATGATGATGCCTCGTAATCTTCCCCGACCTCTGGCCAAACGCCTCATGAAAGAAACAAATTTCGAGAATACGGAGCTTGATGCTCTTTGGGACCAGTTCCGCTGCCTAGCTAGTGTTGAGTGGCCGGATGACCCAAACAATATCAATATGGCTATTGATCGCAAAACATTTGACCGATGTTTTGTACCCAACACGTCTGTCCATCCTCCACCACCTAGTCTTATTTACGACCGGATGTTTGCCTTTTACGATACCAACGGCGATAACCTGATCGGTTTTGAGGAGTTCTTGAAGGGTTTGGCTAGCTTCAATAACAAAAGTTTGCACGAGCGACTCAGACGGATCTTCAACGGCTACGACATGGATGGGGATGGCTACGTGGAAAGGAAGGACTTTCTGAGGATATTCAGAGCATACTATACGTTGAGCAGGGAGTTGACCAGGGACATGGTGGCCGGCATGGAAGACGATTTTCTTGAAGGGAGTAGCCGTGACGTTGTTCTGGGGAGCCAACCCATAAGCGCCGCTTTTCCCGGCAATATACCATCTGGGGAGATTTCAAGGACGGGAGAAGGCAAACGCACAAACCTGCATGGCGATATGGAAATTATAGATAATGGCGGTGTTTTGAGGGAGGACGGGGACGATAGGTTCGACAGACACGTGGTTGTTGGAGAAGCTGCCGTGCGAGAAGAATACGGCCGCTCCCGTCCAGCATTAGTCGAAAGAGTACACCGACCTGGTAGCCCATCACGTCAGCAGTATCCTCACTTACGGCCGTACAGTCGCCATGGTGATACGGACAGCTCCGACGATGACCTTCTGCTCAGCTCCACTGATTCCAGTGAGTTTGAGGAATGGCCTCCGTCTGAGTACGTCTTACCTCAAGATATTGTGAACGCCTTGGGCGCTTATGTGCCTCTGAGTGAGGTAACCGATCCTGTCGACCGCGCTAGGATAGGGACCTGCCTTCTGGAAAGGTATCAAGCCGAAGACACGGAACGTGTGGAGCGTGTCCGGCGTCAGGGAATTGAAGAGAGATGGCGACGGAGAGCGTTTTATACTGATGAAGAAGAAGGCAGTAGGGCTCCACCTGGCTATCAAGAGGACAACGATGAAAATAATGAGAAAGCCGCTGAGAACCCGTGTATCGAACCGGGGTCGGATTCTCGCGCGCAATCTCCGCGCTCCAGATCCTCTTCAAAAGTTCGTTTCCAGGACGATGTCACTGATAATGAATATGAAACGCGATCCAATATGTCCACTTCCTCTCGTAGCATACCGGTCGGGGAGCGTTGGGGTGGATTCGAAATACCCGAACCAGAACGTGACGTTGGCAAAGAGATTCTTTACCAGATAACGCAGCAGGGCCTGAATGAACTTCTCGATGATCTATTTAAAGTCAAAGAAGACCTGCTCATGGAAGCATATCGAACTCGCGCTGAGAGGAAGCGGTGGGCGAAAGAGATTGAAGACTTTGCCAGAGAGCATGCAGAGCAAGTAGTTTGGGCTAACCCGCTTGCTCCAAATAAACCGGAAAGTCAAGCGGAAGAGGACTATCTTAGGTTAGATACGGAAATTCCAAGGGACAAACCGCTCGAGGAGTTGCTAGATGAGGCTGGTTACTCTGTTATTCCAGAAACACCAGCTTTTGAACATGCTTCACGTCTGCAGAGTGAAGAAGACACCGCGACTTATGATTCCGACTGCGAATCTGCAGATTCTTCCCTTCCCGACCCGACACTGCCCCAGAATCGGCCAAACGACTGCGACCTTGAATCGCATCGCCCTACTCTGGAGCCATTCCCGGAATTAACACCTTCGGAGTGGGATCTACACTCTGAGCAGCAGCAGAGGCTCCTTGAGGAGGTTGATCCGACTCTCCCTCAACATCGACCAGAGACAATTGAAGATATTCCGCATCTCAATGATTCACTTCACGTCCACGACATAACGAGCTCTACCACTCACCCCAGCCGCCCTAACCTCCTTGGCCCGGCGCCAATTTATGAATCTGCTTCGACATCCACATCATCCGCTCACCCGCGCACATCCTCGCTACCACGGTCCAGCAGCCTCCGTTCCCGCAGCTTACCTCTCCGCCTCAGATTTGAACGGCGCAATCCCACCTTTGCCCCTCATTCTCCTAGTTCCTCTAGTTCACCGTCCAGCTCACGAAAAGAGAAACCCATTCTTCCGTCGCCTCCACGTCCACCATCACCCGAAACGCTTGCCAGATGGGCGCGTCTTAACGTGGTGGAACATGAGGCTAAAGTACGCGGGGGATCCGGTGCAAAACTCAACTTTGAGGAGTTTGCTTTGCTTATGCAGGGAGAAAAGGGAAAAAGGTTGGCTTTCGTGGGTAGTTGGATTGACATGACTAGTTTCTAAATCACATATGTACTATTCTATTTTTTCTTTGACGCATCAGAACATGGGGTGTGATATTGACCTTTGTTGAAGCGTTCAAGCTACGATGCTCTAAAGTAGTACATGAGATGAGAGCTTAGAACAATGAATAGTCGCTAGAACGGCATACTTTACATAAACTGATCGAAAACCCTCTTTTGCCCTCTTCTTTACAATCCAATGACGCTCTGTTCTGTAGAACTTTCCCAGTCTGTGATTGTAATTGGCTCGAGAACAGTGAGAAGTTTCCCACGCATGTTGCGTTGTTGGTCTAAATGCTGCGCCGTTCACTTCGTATGATGCGAGGAACTTCGGAGCTACTATCAATATTTACAAGCACCATCTTTTGCTGGTAGGGTGCAAAGCCGTCGCAGCTTTGAACCATCATCATGGCTTCGCTTCTAAGTGCAAACTATGACTCCTCCAGTGACGATGAAATGAAACCATCGCCAGTCGCGTCAAACGCGAAACCGGCCATCGTGGCTGCACCAGAAGTTTCAACAGAGGTTTGGTCCCTGTGCTGCGTTGGATACCGCAATTTAGCAGCAGTATTGACACATCGAGCAGGACCCAACGCGCATGCAGTTGGCGCTCACAAGACCTACCGACACGTCGTTATCGTATAATATCACCTATGACGAGCTTACGAAGCCCGTGGCTGGACCCGCAAATCCTTTCCGTCCTGCGAACTCGTTGAAGAGAAAGAACGTGTTAACTGGAAACGCGGAAGAAACAGCGATAAGCGAGGCTACCTTTACTGCGCAACACCGCACGTTTCAGAGCCTGGGATATACTAAAGATCCAAGCAACCCTAATGCGTATGTGGGTAATCTGGAGAACGTGGCGCGTTACAACGGGAAAGATGTGGTGCAGATGCGGCCGTCGAAGGAACAGAGCGCTGCACTGAGAAGGAAGAGGCAAAAGAAAGGGGACGCAAGTATAGTTGAAGGCGAGGGTGCTTATCTTGGTCCCTGGGCGAAGTACGAGCATGACGACCAGCTCTTCGACGAAGAATTTGCGGAACCCGGGCACGAACTTGCGAGTGACGAGGAATATGTTGAGGAGGCTATTACCCCGGCTAATGTGCCTGCGATGGATAAGAGTGCCACCGCTTATCAAGACGATATGTCGCATACTGAGACGACAGAGTTTCATGGCTCAGAACAGTTCGATTACCAAGGACGGACATACATGCACGTTCCGCAAGATCTGGGCATCGACCTCAAGAAGGAGGTGGGCAGTATCAAGAATTACATTCCGAAGAAACTCATCCACACCTACAAGTCGCACACAAAAGCTATCACGTCCTTGCGCTTTTTCCCGCAATCCGGGCATCTCCTTCTATCGTCGTCAGCCGATTCCAAGGTCAAGCTCTGGGATGTTTATCACGATAGAGAGCTACTGCGAACGTACTCTGGCCACTCAAATTCTGTCTCTGACACAACCTTCCATCCGACTGGGACCACTTTCTTATCCGCGTCTTATGATCGACAGATTAAGCTGTGGGATACAGAGTATGGAAAGTGCATTGGGCGGTTCTCCACCGGCAAAACTCCTCACGTTGTTCGCTTCAATCCAGATCCTGCTCGGTCTCATGAGTTCCTTGCCGGCATGTCAGATAAAAAGATTATTCAGTTTGATACGCGAACCGGTGCCATCACTCAGGAGTACGACCACCACTTAGCCGCCATCAATACAATTACATTTGTTGATAACAACCGCCGTTTCATCTCCACATCCGACGACAAGTCCCTGAGAGCATGGGAGTACGATATTCCCGTGCCGATCAAATTCATCGCAGAACCACACATGTACGCTCTTGTTCGTGCTGCACCACATCCAAATGGCAAGTATGTCGCGTTCCAATCTGGTGACAACCAGATCTTGGTGTACGCCTCTACGGATAAGTTTCGACAGAACCGCAAAAAGTGTTTTAGAGGGCACAACAACGCCGGTTATGCCATCGATGTGGTGATTAGCCCTGACGGGCAGTTTGTCGCGTCAGGAGATAGCGGCGGTTACGTGTGTTTCTGGGACTGGAAGACGGGAAAGATGTACCATAAACTTTCCGCTGGCGGGAAAGAGGGCGCAGCGGTGACATGTGTTGACTGGCATCCTCAGGAGACGAGCAAGGTTGCTACTGCTGGATTGGACGGGGTCATCAGATACTGGGATTGAAATGATCTTGCTACTTTCGGCGGTTGTTTTTGGTCTGGGTGCTGGGTGGCATATTGATCCGGCGTTCTGAGGTAAGATATATCCATCACTTAAGCGTTTGATTGTTAGGTCTATACTGCGACACGCACTTACAGCGTCTGACTGGGACATATAAATACTCTACATGCCCATTTTATGACCACCTTGAAAATGTCCGTTGCATTGGCTTGGCTCAAATAGCTAGTGCGGATAGTACAGAATCGCCCGAAGCATTGAGGGATTTATGACACAAGATACTGTACGTCCCCTAGACTGCCCCAGACTTTCTTAGGAGTAAATATGGTGTTCTTCAGTGCATGAATACATATTGTAAAGGCCAACATGTGGCAATTTGAGGTTGTTGGTCTGAAGCCAACACCGGTCGTCGTTTAGCCAAGCGTCAACGAGTTGTCGCCTAAAATCTCAGGCTCCCAACGCAAACGACACGAGTTCACAACGCGTCTTCATATTCCAGGTTCACGGAGTACATCACGTCAATCGAGGACAGAAACTGAAGGACCGACGTATCATGATCACTGGACGTTTCGTTTTCCCAACGGCTTGTCAGCGACGTGTCTCAGAACCAATGGAGGTTACTATAGTAATTCTGCCCCATATAATGGCAGGGATCGCAACTTGCACCGAATACTCTGCGCAGTCCCCATTACGTCACTGAAGGTGATGACGTCGAAAGAGGACGCGACTGTGGAGGCTATTCCCCTCTTATTCCATCTTTTCTATTGGGAAAAGCTTTTAACAGTCTCAAGCTCTGCCAAGTTCACCATTGATGGTAGGTTACCGGGAAAAGGAGTTTTGAGAATTCAAATGGGAACTGGACTGATGACGCAACCTTTCAAGGATAGGCAGAAGAAAATGAGCAAAGTCATCCCATGTTCATTGATGCGCGCCATAGTGGACATGTCTAGCATGTCGAATACATGGGGAACTCTCTATGAGCGCCTAGTTAGCTCCGCGGCAATCTTTTGATACTATATATCTCGCTTTTGGGAACTGAGAGTGCAACGTCTGGTCTGAGTCTTTGATAACTTTCCCTCCGGACTTCGTTTCCCACTCAACACTGAGGCTACAAGATAAACAGGACAGGGACTATGACCCATAAACCTCATCGAACGGATCCAACTTATCATCCAGGCTCGTCGGAAAAGGATGTTGACGAAGAGCCTGAATGGGGCCAGGTTCCCGGCCATCGTATCGGATTCCGCGACAAGGAAGGTCGGTACTCGGGACTAACCCATCATGATGGTGACTGGGGCGACGAGAAGATGGACCAGGAGTTCATTGAGCATGCTCAAGAAAAGTATGCGCGGTTGCGCGAGAAGGTTGAGAAAGGCGAGCTGCTTACAGTGGTAGATTATATGAAAATGCAGGAGGTTGTCCATCTCTTCTAGATTTTCCTGGTCTACTGGCTCAGCATGATCTTCACTGATGTCTCCACTTGCTACAGGATCATCACCTTCGAATGCCTTCCAGACACCCGGCGGGCTGGCGATACGTCTTGCATACGACGGAAGATTTCATTAAGAACCAACAGAACTGGCCAATAAATGAACAAAAGAGAGACAAAGAAAAGAAGGCAAGAGAAGAGGCGGAGAAAGAAAAGAGGGGCGAGAATGAGGATGAGGAGGTCAAAAAGGAGCACGAATGGAGAAGAGGTCGTGGCGAATTCCCAACTCATCACGAGGCATATGCAACGGCGAGGGCCCCGAAGAAGGACGAGCATGAAGGTGGGGAAAATAGAGGGAAGAAAAAGATTGACGACCTGCGCCAGAAATACAGCGCTCAAGAAATTGCATTCCTTCAATCCTTGGAGCAGGAGAAGGAGTATATTCAGAACTTGGAACTTGATCTGGGGGACAAGATCTCTCCTGTGACAGACGACGAACCCGTTCTTTCAATTGATGACGCAGACCAGTTTACCCCCAATAATTGGATTCCTCGTTCTCCCGATCTCGTACGACTAACTGGGAAGCACCCGTTGAATGCGGAGCCGGACCTATCGGCACTCTTTGATGCCGGGCTGATTACCCCCAGCAAGCTACATTACGTGCGCAGTCATGCGGCAGTGCCACATATCCTATGGGAAACACATCGTGTTGACGTGGAAAGAGGGAAGTTAACCCTTTCTATGGATGACATAACCCAGTTTGACAGCGTAAACATCCCCATTCTGATGGCGTGCGATGGCAACAGGAGGAAGGAACTCAACATGATTAGGAGATCAAAAGGGTTCGACTGGGGTCCTGGAGGCGCAAGCTGCGCTTATTGGAAAGGTGCCCTCCTGCGAAACATTTTACTCGCCGCTGGTGTTAAAGAACCTCACCCATCGCATCCACGGATTCGACGCTGGGTTAATTTTGAGGGAGCGGACTCGCCAAGTGAAGGAAAGTATTCGACTTGCATCACGCTCGACTACGCTATGGATCCGACCAACGATGTGATTCTCGCATATGAAATGAACAATCGGCCGATACCCCCTGACCATGGGTATCCAGTGCGTGTCATGATTCCTGGCTACGTTGGAGGCAGATGCGTCAAGTGGCTTTCTAAAATCTGGGTATCAGACAAGGAGAACGATAGTTACTATCACATCTATGATAATCGCGTTCTTCCGAGTTTTGTGACAGACCAGGATTCCGAGTTTGCTCACACCATGTTTCAACATCCGAGTACAGCCTGTTATGAGCAGAATTTGAATTCAGTGATCACCAAGCCTGCACAGGGCGAGAAAATCCCACTCAACAATGTTAAAAAAGGCAAAAGCTATCGGATACAGGGTTATGCTTATGATGGCGGAGGGAATGAAGTCCAACGGGTGGAGGTAAGCTTGGATGGAGGGGTGACTTGGCTCTACTGCACGCGCAAAGTAAGATACACCTTTGTCCAAATGGTTTAAAAAAAGGTTGACAGGTTCCAGTTTCCTCCTGCTCCTATTCGACATGGCCACAAGTTCTGGACATGGCTTCACTGGAGTGTTGACGTTGGGCTTATCCACCTTGTCCGTGCAAAGAGTATAACAGTGCGGTGCTTCAATATTTACAAAAATACCCAGCCAGAAAAGCCGAGCTGGAACCTCATGGGGTAAGGTACCCGTTGTCAAAAGATCCAGCGTATTCCTAACATCTCATCTATTAGCATGATGAACAATTGCTGGTATGTCGTACGACCGGAGCCGATCACCGACCCCGATACAGGGTCGCTATGTCTCATGTTCCGTCACCCCTGTGAACCAGGAACAGGGAAAAATGGCTGGATGAAGCCATCCACAGAAGCCCAAATTGAGGGGATCAAACATGAAGTATCAGCACCCCAGAAAAAGTTTACTCGCGAGGAGATTGAGAAGCATAGCAAGGAAGACGATTGCTGGATCGTCATAAATAACAAAGTATACGATGCGACAAGTGTGCTTTCCTGGCACCCTGGCGGGAAAGCTCCTATTATGAGCCACGCGGGCAAGGCCATCGCAGATACGACAGCTGAGTTTGAGAGCATACACGACGACTACGCAGAGCAAAAATTGAGCGGTATTGGAAGACCCATGATTATACTTTGCGGAGCAGAAAGCTAAAACCATGGTGCAGAATGCGTGATCGGTGTCGTAACGGACAAGGTGAAGAATTACATCCAAAATCAGGCTGAGGCAGAGGCCAAGAAAAGAGCGGAATCAGCAAAGAAGCCCTCAGATGTAGCTTTGCGCAAAAACAGGTAAGAGTAATAAAATGTAGAAGAAATAAACCCGCTAGGCTAATGTGTATTTGATGCGCAAGGTGGATCCCAGTTCGTCTGAAGAAAAAGGAGCATATCTCAGGAGACACTAAACGCTACATTTTCGCTTTACCTCCTGGTGCGAAAAGGCTTGGTCTATCTACCGGTCAACATATCTATGTGGGCTTCCATTTTTATGACAAGATCGTTTCACGGCCCTACACCCCTACGCGTCCAATCCTGGAGAGCGAGCAGCAAGGCACGTTCAACCTGGTCGTGAAGACCTACTTCCCCACGCGCGATCAACCGGGGGGGACAATGGGCAATATACTCGACCAACTTCGTGAGGGTGAGGAAGTCGAAGTCAAAGGACCCGTTGGAGACATTGAGTATCTTGGAAACGGCCGTTTCACCGTCGAAGGAAAGGTATACTCCTTTGACAACATATCCCTGATCATGGGTGGGTCGGGAATCACTCCCGGGTACCAGCTTGCGCGATACATCCTGAAATCGAACCCGCCGGACAAGACGAGGATCAAACTCTTGGACGCGAATAAGACTGAGGATGATATTCTCCTTCGAGATTTGCTGGAGGAGCTTGAACGCGAACATCCTGACCAGTTGCAAGTCACGCACGTCCTTTCCCACGTTGGTGATGAGTGGAAGGGAGAAAGGGGATTCGTGACCAAGGAGATAATGCAGAGGCATTGTTTCCCCCCTGACAAGAGAAATGTAGCTCTGATCTGTGGGCCGCCTGCGATGATCACCAAAGCTGTTCTACCTGGTTTGAGGGAGTGGGGTTACAACGAGTCTGATAATCTCTTTGGGTTCTAATTGGTATCAGGATTTTGGATAGGGAGGACTGTGTAGCAGTCGGACAGCTCGATCAAATCAATCTTTCTTTTGTCGGAGATGCGGTATACATCTCTGCTCTCAGCTCCTGTGGACCTAATACAAGTTACATATGTATCTATCAACACGTCAGGTCAGCTTGAACGAGTCCCACTGTAGGTAGGTATGTATGTAGTAGGAGTAGTAGTCGTTTACTACTCAGTTCATGGTGGAACATGCATTGATTTGTGGGAGAGAAGGCAACGACCCTTAATTTGACGCTTGGCTTCAACGGTTTCTTAATGCTTGACTTGATTTTTGTCAGCAACTTGTGGGACATGCCGAAGCCTGTTATCTACTATGTACATACATAGTAGACTTTATACATTTCCAGTCTAGCTTCTTTGCAGTCACTTCCATTTGTAGACTGACTTCGCTTCTGACATTAGCAAGGCTCCAATCAATCCGTCAAAGCATCAACTTTGGTACATACTGCATCCTTCAAAAAAAGTTAACCATTGAACTTGACCGAAGACAAGTAAGCAGGTCTTTCCCCAAAGTAAGCTGGTGAACTTGCTTCCTCTGGTTACAAGTCAAATAGTGCAGTTGATGCACTGTCTCACAGTTACCAGAAGTCTTAAAAGATGAAATGAGAAAATCGCATGACATTTAAAGATTAGTAATCACTAGCGCAATCACAAACATCCGACCTCAGGGAGATGTAGTAGTGATACCCATAGTATTATAGACAAGAAACGGGGTTGAATAATATACTACCTTGACCTCCTGCCAGAATCCTGCACCCTGCTGATCCATCCGCAATCGGAAAACGCGTGCAAATTTAAAGCGAGATAAAAAAGGGCTCGTCCGTTATCATTCCAAAATTCATGTAGCATCGCATTGCTCGTCCATTTGCATCCATCTTCTCAGACCAAGTCCTGCAGCCACGAGAATAAGACTACCGAAAATTATGTATCGTAACATGACCGCCCCCCTTCGCTCCAGCTTCACGCGACAGCCCTCGACGGCCTTACGCATACTTGATATTGTCATGAGTTTCCGTGTGTTCGCGTTCGAGCATGAGAGCAAGACAGTGGGTCTGTTTTACAGGCCTTGGGCTCGACCGTGGCGCATCGCATGGCCTGCCTGTTCGCGCAGTCAATGCGACTCATCCCGGATCAGGGCCACGATCATGCTGTAGAGATAGAAGAAGAACATGACCAGGTGAAAACCGAGTTTGATGAACGATTCCTGGAGCATGAGAGCAGAGAGCATCAGCCACGCACATTCTGACAAGTTTATAGGTGTTCATGCCTCCGCGAACGCACCTTTTTGTGGACGTTCAGTTTTCGGAAGATTTCCGTGGCGTCGAGGAGATGTTGGTTCTCGATGATCCTATCGTGCGCACACAAGAACCCGTTAGATATGCAAAATATCTAACAACATAGGCGCAAGTTCGCCTCCCATACAGAGAGTAGACACGTACTTCTTGGCGTTGTATGCGACCAAAGGTAGGTTCAGAAGGATGGTTAGCCAGTATCCGTTGATCACGAAGAGGAAGGTCAGGAAAGCGTGAACGGCGGCTTCAGGTACGATGTAGGCGTTGAGGCGGTTGCACAGGTCAATGGGATTGATATAGTCACTAGCAAAGAGGAAGTTAGCAATTGACATCTGTTTATCCTTTTGAGGTACTTCTGCATCACAGGGTGAAGACACTGTAGCTTTGCCCCCAAAGCACAGGCGGTGACATCGTGAAACGAAAGGAAGTGCTGTGAGGGACAAAACTGTACACAGGAATCTACATACCATTCCAGATCACTGTACATTATGGTGAAGAACACCTGTAGAAACAGGTTGACGGCATTTATTAACACCGCCAACAGGTATAGCCAGGCTTCTCCAGACATGGTGTGTGCGGTTCACAGCTAAGTGCTATGTAGCTAGAAGGGACAGAAAAAAAACGTCGAGAATCAGGAGAAAAAGAAGTAATTGGGGATTCCGCAGCGGATTATCCGCACTGCGACGCGAGTTCGTGCTTCAAACCGAAGGGGGGGGAGCTCGGGAGACGGCAAGGAAGTTCGGTGGGAGAGCTTAGGATGGCGAGTCGAACGGCGAAGAGATCAATAGACAGGCCTTGCGCAACTCAGGTATGTGTCGTTGAGTGGCTGCTGGTGCTGGTAAGCAACGATGAGAGCTGTGTCTCAGCAAAAAAAGCCAGTCGTGCAAGTTCGCTGGCAGCGGAGAATTTTGCTGTGGTGGGTTGCTTGGTGGTTGGTTGGTGCTGGCTGGCGCTGGCAACCGCACGCACCCACTAGGCGAGCGTAAAACTGTCACCAAGCCCCCCGAACGTCACCTTCACAATACACATACAAAATAGTACTGTACTCCTAAAAAACAAGTCACTGCAGATAATATTTTTCGCAATTTGTTAGAGATCTGACACTTGAACCGAAAGTGGCTTCTTTGGCTTGAGGAAGTACTAATCTTGATGTATCCCAGTGCTTGAAGTTTGTTAGCTCATGAACAGCTGACTTTCTTTCCGTACTATGTAGTTAGTAGAGTGCTATTTACAAAATTATATATTAATACCCGCTAGATACAGAGTACATCTTCAGCCCTAGCGGGCACTCACTCGGAGATTTCTGATAATCATCCGGATAACAGGGTACATAGCTTCCTATTATAATGCAACGACTGTTACACACATCGGGTCAACGCGAACACGAACCCAGTTAGGCTGCTTCAGCCTGGCTTTTTTCACTCGCCAACCGGGCTAAGCAGAAACCAAGAAAATGGCTGAGATGCTTCGACATTCACACTGACTTTGGCTGGAACAAAGCCTCTACGACCGAAAGCAAGCTTCGTTGAATAAGCCTGCTGGGCCCATGTGGTATTCCGGGCTAGCATTCTCGGGCGGGGGAGCCGAAGCCGGTCCCCATTCGCATGTCTGGCTGCATCATAATACTTCCAAGATTCGTGATCGATGAATCGCAATGAGATTTTCACACGACTTCTTCCCGACTTTCTCGCAGTCTTGTCTCTCTGTGTTGGAGGTTGGGAACCGTTTATATTACAGCTCGTGGGATCCCATCTTGCAAGCGTGATCATTGGGGGTTCCTCTTCGCACAGAACGAGCCCACAATGCCTTCTCAGGCCCAGATTGACCAGGATTGGGAGCAAAACAACCATCTCCCAACGACTCAGACTGGCGAGAGTCCACAATCCCAAGTCGAGGCCAGAAGGGGCAGATACCACCCGGTCGCTTTTGTCCTTATTTGCCTGACTATTGTCTTCATTCTGGATTTCGCAGCCTACTTGCTCGTCGCTCCAGCGACTCGTCTGTTCGAGGACATCGCGTGTCGCAGTTACTATGACGAGCATGATCCCGACCGGTTCAAATACCCGCATGAAATCCCCGAAGATCAGTGCAAAATCAACCCTGTTCAGGGTGAAGTGGCATTGGTACAGGGGCTAGGCGCGAGTTTCGATGCGATACCAAGTATGCTTGATCTCCTTCCATACGTCGCTTAACACCCCGAATTTCCGGCATTCGCGCGCTTGGATACTCAGTGTAGCAGCAGAGGCTCTTGGATATTACTGACGATGTGGCCAGGCATCCTTCTTGCAATCCCGTTTGGTCGACTATCCGACAATCCAAAGTTTGGCAGGAAAAAGGTCTTGGTCCTGAGCATGCTGGGCCTCGTGCTCAATGTCTGGTGGTCTGTCCTGGTCTGCTGGTTCCCGCATATTTTCCCACTCAGAGCAGTTTGGTTCGGATCGATCTTCAACCTCATCGGGGGAGGGCTTGCTGTTGCAAACGCCATGATTATCACCATGATTGGCGACATTATTGATTCTGACAACAGGTAAACATGCTCTCCAACGCAAATAGGCCTTAGGGTGAAAAAAGCGAAAAGCGTTTGAGAACTTACACATGTGTGGTACAGGGCCACTGCATTCTTTCAACTGGGATTGGCACCTGTCATCGCCCAGCTTATTGCTCCATCTGTCTCATCGTGGATGATGCAGCATGAGGGGGTTCGGCCAGCATATCTTTTCGCTACAGGATGCTTCACAGCGGGTGTGCCGTTGCTCTTGCTGCTTCCGGAGACAGTCCATCTTCGGTTCCTGAAAGAATCAGATGGCTGCGACAGGGTGGTCGTTGAGGACGACGCCAGCCAGGTAGATCCACCAAAAGGCCGCGTCCGAGCCCTCTTCCACGGTCTCATCAAGTCGACCTCCTTCGTTACTCGGAACCGTCCCGTCCTCCTCCTTCTCAGTACTTTCTTCCTCTCCGTCCTTGGCCGGAGCCAGATCAATCTGCTGCTCCAGTACGTCTCCAAACGGTACCAGATGCCCCTCTCCAAAGCCAGTCTCGCCCTTTCTCTCTACGCAGCAATGAACATCGTCATGCTCTTTCTTCTCTTGCCCGCCGCATCTCGCTATCTCACGACAAGGCTCCACTTCTCCCCCTCATCCAAAGACCTCTGGATGTCCAAGATGAGCGTCATAGCCCTCATCCTGGGCTGCTTCGTACTGGGCATCTCACCCACCTTCGCCGTCATGGTCGTTGGCCTCGCCGTATATTCCGTGGGGAGCGGTTTCAATGCCGTGTGTCTCAGCATGATCACCACCTTCATAGATGCAGAGTACACAGCGCGCTTGTACTCGATCGTTGTCCTCGTTTCCACGATGGGTGCATTTGTTGGTGCCCCGACTCTGGCTGCGCTATTTAACGCCGGATTGAATGTGGGCGCAGAGTGGGCAGGCCTGCCATTCGTGACATCGGGTTTGCTACATGTTTTTATTGCCGTGGCTCTTTGGTTTGTAAGATTGCCTAAATCCGCTTCGGCGTTGTCGTCATCGACTGCTTCGCAGGAAGAAACTCTGGTTGATGAGGAGGAAACGGCGCCTTTGCTGCCGACGGATGTAGATGGTTAAGATAATGGTGTGCGAGCACCCGGCACCCGGTCGATTGAACACTATATTTTGTTTTCTAATTCTTTTTTTTCCCCCGACTGTAGTTCATTGGGACAAAAAGTTCTTTGGGGAAGGGGTGGCGGCGGCGTAATGGATTCTCATCAAAATGGCCATAATTCAAGTATATATCATCTGGTTGCAAATCGTATATACAAGTGAAAGCAAACCAGACTAATATTCGAAGGAAAGCTGCCCAATCCCAAAGTCTATGGCAAGGGAATCGGGGCGCTACACTTTCGTCTAAGCACCCCATCCAAAGAAAACGACATTAACAAACCCCCTCGCAAAGGCCAAAATAGATATTTCAGAAAGAGTAGGGTGAACACTGATAATAGGACAACTCGTGTACACAGTGCAGAGTTGAAAAAACGGTCACCATAACAACACAATTGTGATAGGAGGAAAATGAGATGGCATCCTCAACAGCGCATACCTAAGCGAAACAACATACTCAAGACATTTACAATATCATATCACCCTGCGCAAAACGTAGCAATATAATCGACCATAACCCTATCTCCTTGCAGGGCATAGGTAGATCCAAGCTAGTTACCGGTGTGGAGTCACCAACATCCACGATCATCATGACGACGACAAGACGAAGAAACATCGCCTATCTCTTTTCGACCAGCAAGAAGTGCATAGCACCGTACGCGATAACGATAAATGCAGCCGAAAAAATGGCCAAGCCGATAACATCTTTCCATAGTGCAAGGGTATCAAACCCAAAAGCACTTAGGATTGAAGCTCCGGGAACTTCAATGTCGAGGCCGTATTTACGATCAATCAAGGTGAGATAAGTGACTTCGTTCACAATAAGCGCTTCGAAACCGTAGTGGAAGATGGAGAGCTGGGAGAAAAGTTAGGAGGTTGAGCTTAGACCGGGAGGAACGATTTTCAACTTACACTCTGAAGCCACAGAGCTGGCTTTGGAATGGCATCATGGTTGAGGAGTAGACCAGCAAAGAGAAGACTGAAGAGCATCACCAAACTGCCTATGAGATTGGCGAGCCCACCATCCCGGAAGACAATTCCAATAAACAGGCAGATGGCAGCGGCAGCAAGGTTGAATAAGACAAGAATCAAGATAAATCTCAGGAACTCAGGCCAAGCAGGAACGAGCCCAACCATAGGGTAAATAATGACTCCCATGATGATTGGAGGGATTAATCTTAATGGGATGATATCAAATACCACTTTGGCAGCAAAATAGGTGATAGGGGAATAATATCCGTTCGCACGTTCTCGCATGAAGAGGAGTCTCTCGCTTGAGAATACGGTCAAGCTGGTCAAGGTGCTGAATCCGAATAGAGCTAGAACGAAGAAGAATAAACCCAATCGGTTCTGGAACCCTTTAATGTCGTCAGTAAGACCATAAAAAAGATAACCCGAAAGAACAGCCAGCAGAATCGCAATCGCGTAATGCGTAAGCATGAGCATAGGATTTCTGTATAGATTGCGCCAAGTGCGGTTGGAAAGAATGATAAATTGGCGCAGAAGACCAATTCTGGTAAAACCAGCCATATGTGCATTCGCGGCATCGCCTTGACGCCCTTGACTTGCCGGATCAGCTGATCCATTTGCGGCCAGCGCACCCTGGACCGCGGATGCAATATCCTCTCGTACAGCAGCTGCCACATTTGAGGAAAGGTAACTCGACACCAGCATGTCCAGGTCAGTAACGTTCTCCGAGGCGATCGGAGGAAGATGGTCGTGATCCTCAAGCATCTGACGTGGCACGGCGCCTTGTTGCCGGGACAAGCGAAGCCACTGATCCGAATTATCTAAGATACTGTCCTCGTCATCTGTCCTAGGAGTAGGTGGAGACTCGAAGCCCGAAACTTTCTTCCTCGTATAAAGTTGTTTATCCTGCCGCTGCTTGAGAGATTGACGTCGCTTGCCCTTTGCTCTGTTCTGTATATCTTGTGAACTATCCGCAACGCTGCTATTGTCTGCACTGACATTCGACGCACTTGCCATAGATTTCACGGCTCTCAAGCTACTAGATGCTGTCCGAGAGTTTTCCCGCCCTGCATCTACGTTCAACGCAGGCTCTTCAGCTGAACGGGTAGCGCTCGCATGCATGGTCAAATCCACTAGATAATCAGCAATGTTGAAACCAGGAGGGCAACTATATCCAATTTGGTCGAAATAGGGTTGGCAGCTCGAAAACGGCCCAGAGTAGACAGTCTTCCCCTTTGCGAGCAAGATAAGCTGGTCAAACAAGGCAACGATGTTGGATCTCGGTTGATGGATCGTAAAAATCACCGTTCGGTTGTAATTTTTTGCAAGATTCACCAGGCATTCAATCACATTGAAGGCGTTGTACGCATCCTGTCAATGAACACGTCAGTACAGAGGGAACCTCAGAACTACGGGACAATTCTCACCAGGCCGCTGGTTGGTTCATCAAGGAACAATATGCTAGGGCTGGTTACTAGCTCGCAAGCAATTCCAACGCGCTTTTTTTCGCCCCCCGAAATTCCACGGCCTTTTCCTTCGGATGAGCCGATCAACTGGTCTTTGATGTGAAAGATGCCAAGTTGTTTCTCCACCTCAAATACCCTCTGCTCCTTAGCCGCCCTGCTCATGTCTCGAGGCAATCTCAATAAAGCGCTGGTCAAAATCGTTTCGTGGACGGTGAGAGTGGGTAGCATCGTATCCTCTTGATCGACAAATCCCACCACGTTCCGGTACTCCTGATCTTCGACTTTCTCTCCGTTTACGTAAAAATCGCCCTGAACGAGGCCACGCTTATACTTTCTCGCTAGGATGTCGAGGAACGTAGTTTTTCCAGCGCCAGATGCACCCATTATTGCTGTAACTTGTCCCGGATAAGCCACGCCTTGTATCCCCGACAGAATCTGCTTGCCATTCAGGTAATAAGAAACATTAGAGAATTGGAGAGCGGCGGGCTTATGGTCCGACATGAGCTTTGCTCCTTCGTCGTCAGAATCGTCCGAAAGGGCAATTGCATACTCTCTGTATGGTCGTCGAGACAGATACCACATCAAGAGGATGACAGCAACAATGAACAAGGCACACCCTGCAATCACACCAGCGATCAGGGGGGTGTTAATCGTCTTGACGGGAACCTTGTACCCCGGAACGTCTGTTTTATAGAGACACTCTCCAGAGCGACAGTTTAAGGTGATGCTCTCGTCGCCAAATACGGACTTGATCAGATTGTTCATAGCGGGCTCTTCAAACCTGCTACCGTCATTCTTGCTCCCACCCCGGGTCTCCCGAGACGTAAAGGTTGCTGGGCCATGGATTTCTTCCTCGAGGAATTCTCCAATGTCCACTGAGCCACTTTCACCACACAGCATCCGACCAGGCACGCATCTGCAACGGATGTTCTCACAGCGATAGTGAGTAGCGTTGTAATCGTACTCATGTTCCATGCTCCACTGGCATGTGTCCAGCGTGCAATAGAAGGATTCTCTTTGATCAACCCAGACTGAACATTCGACAAGTAAGCAATCAAGACTCTACCAAGAGGAGACTAATAACGTTTATGAGGGATAGTATGCACACTCACATTGGAAGTTGCACGTTTTATCTTCTTCTGCACAGGAGAATGTCACCTGGGGTTTTCGTTCCTTAAGCTGATCCACAATTTTTCGATTCGTGACATCGCACATCTGGTAGTTTTCCTTGACGACGATCCCTTGCTTATAGCAGACGCCACCCTCCCCCTCCGGCATCATTGCGTTACAAGCGTCGTCGGTTTGACACACATTGCAATTTATCCCTTCCCATCCATCCTTACATTCACAGTATTTTCCTTTGCGTGGCTCTCTATCCTGCCCATCTGCAAGAGAACCACAGAGCGGTTCCGAACAATCGTCCCCGCCAAACCCTGGAGGACAAGAACATTTGCCGTTGTACTTGTTACATTCTGCGAATTGGTGGCACTGGAAGGCATCGAGCTGGCAGTTGAAGCATGGAGGACATTCAGGAGGTCGATCGTCTGTCAAGATCATACGCGTGTAGAGAAGATTGCTGTCGGTTGAATAGTTGCTCCAAGCAAAGACTCGCCATGGTGCCGAAGACGAGGTAAGGGCAAGGGCGATGGAAGCACTGAAGGTGAGCGAAGACCGCATTGAGAAAAAGAGTCCCAGAACGTGGAAAGCGAGGGTGGAAAGGCTAAAGTCAAGACGGCATGAGAAGGCTTGGGACGAATACCCGCGATGGCATCAGTAGGAGGTTAGGGTACAGTAGATTGAGTCCAGAGTAAGATGAACGGTCAAGAAGATGAGGGAAGATGTCAGTCTCGCGGGGATATTGGCGTACAGATGCTTCAACGTACGTAGAAGCTAGAGACAAATGTTGCGGAGAGATTTGGCATGAAAAAGTGAATCGTACAAAGCGATGGACGGTGAGTTAACGAGGTATGATGGGTGGGTGTTGGAGATGACGATGTTGCAGTTGGCTTTCCGTCATCGCAGGCAGGCGGTTAACACACTGGGCTTGGCTAGCTCCACCGAGGGACCGTGAAGCCACCCGCGGGGAAAAGATGTGAAAACAAAATATATAAAATTCGTTGTGTAATACATGGTAGTACTAACTACTTGGAGACTCTAGTTGAAACCAATATCTGTTTTTCGTTTATACATACTTTGTGTTTTCATTATGATTTGTCCCATACTATGTGTCGAGGGAGTTTTGGGCCATTTCACCGCCAAACGCAATGTCTGGAGGGGATACATTGGTTGATCCGATCTTGCAGAGTCTGTTGAAAGTAACAGCTTCACAATGTTCTTTTTCTCGTGCTCTAAATGACAAGCACAGAGTGAAAAGGAGAATTGAGAAATTCCATCTAAGGTCCTACGTATGTAGCACCGAGACAACCAAGCCGGCCTACATGCATGGTCTGCCAGGCGGTTTTCTTCTGTCCTATCCAGCAATCCTCATTGGGGGTGAGCGTTTGACTTTTGGTCTATTCGTAGTGCCTCAAAAGACCTAATTACCAATAAGTTAATACGTTTCTAGTTAATTAGTATATAGGTTAGTCAAGGCCCGTAAAGTTAAGTGGTACTACTCTGTACGCTTTTGATGGATTTTGGCGAAAGCGTCAATTCGGATTTGAAACCAACGCTGCTTTGCGAACGACAGACATATCGGGACTCAGGAGACGGCTTTGTAGCAAAACTGGATGAATACCGGAAGCGCGCTTACCTAAAGGTTCATGTCAAAGGGCGTCACAGCTTGCAACCGTCATCGAACAGAACATGTGATTTTGGAGTTAGTCAAAGATGGCGGGGTTTGAGTCGACTCACTTTCGCGCTGTCTCAATTGAAATCGTCAGAATCCAATAAGTTCCGTCAAAGCCAGACAACAAACTAATCTTCTGACCGAGAGCATCGGATATTGCGGTTTGTTAGCTGTCCGTCGTGTCAAGATGGTGAAGATCGAAACCTTTGAGGTGGAACAAGTCAGTCTTCCATGGATTTTGCCCCACCATGTCAACTGTGAGCCTGGGAACAGACAATCTGCGGATTGCCAGGAACCAGCCTTGATCGGTTTTGTTCAACGCAACTAACGGTGTCTTAGTGGCTAGCAAGCCATTCTGCAGCTGCCAAGTATGACCTTGCGACGTCGTGCGCCCGTCCAATCTCAATTCAGGAGCTTGAGGAGCTCTCCGAAGATACCTCGGACACGGTCTTCCCTCCAACCCTTCTCTCTAAAGGATTGGAATATGGCACTTTCGCAGGATCAGAGAAGCTGCGCTCCACTCTGGCACAACTCTATTCCGTCAAGACCCCGTCCCCATTGCCAGTCGAAAACGTTCTGATCACTCCCGGTTCGACGCTGGCGAATTACCTTGTCTTCTACACTCTATGCAGTTCGGATGACCACGTTATCGTCCAATATCCGACGTACCAGCAACTATACACCGTGCCGTCATCTCTGGGGGCAGATGTGACCTTGTGGAAGGCAAAGGAACAGGACAAATGGTCCCTGGACGTCGATGAGCTCAAGGGACTTATCAAGTCCAATACGAAGATGATCGTGCTGACGTGCGTGTCGTCATTTGCGTAATCAAATATAAGTCCTATTCTGTTCCTGAAAGTGTGTGATACTGACTCACAGTCCTCATAGAAACCCACAGAACCCAACCGGAGCCATAATTCCTCGCCGGACTCTTGAAGACATCATCCAGGTGGCGCGAGAGCACTCTATCTACGTCTTTAGCGATGAAGTCTACCGACCTCTTTTCCACTCCATCTCCCCAATGGATGACGACTTTCCACCATCCGCCATGTCTCTGGGTTATGACAAGGTCATTGTGACAGGATCTATGTCCAAGTCATACAGTCTCCCGGGAATCCGTGTTGGCTGGGTTGCTTCTCGCAGACGTGATCTTGTCGACGCCTGCCTGAATTATCGCTCCTATACCACGATATCAGTCAGTCAGCTAGACGATGAAGTAGCCGCCTATGCTTTGAACGCGAAGCGCATTCATAGGCTCCTCAAACACAATGTCGACCTCGCGAAACGGAATCTGGAGATTCTAGATGCCTTTATCGAGCGTCATCGATGGGCATGTGAGTGGGTACGTCCTGTCGCGGGCTCGGTCGCGTTCGTCAAGTTTTCAAAGATGGGGAAGGCTGTCGATGACATGGAGTTCTGCAAGCAGCTGTTGAACAAGAAGGGGGTCCTGCTCTCGCCTGGATGCTCCTGCTTTGGCAATCATGAGGATTTTAAAGGATATGTGCGGATTGGCTATGTCATGAAGACGGAGGACATGGAGGCAGGGTTGTCTGCACTGGCAGAATTCCTTGATGAGGATTATGAGGGGATTCCTTTGGCTCCCCGGACACTTCCGTTACGTTAAGTGGCTCAATGTAGCCGAAAGCCACATTCAGTGAAGTCGTACCACAATCTAAAGCAGGTGGAATCACTCAGCTACCTGCATGATTTCAGCGGTTGTGCAAGGGACTCGAATTGCTCAGGAGGCCTAGAAGGCTCGAATCGCGCTTCAAGGCTTCCTTTTCGAACAGATTCCTGAACAGCAAAACATCATATTCCTTCGTAAACAATAGAAGCAAGTTTCCAAGTCAGTTGGCCGTGTTTCCGTATCGTAGGTTTGGTGCATCAACATCGGTAATCTCTACGTCTTCCGAGTGGACAAGGAGAGCGATAAGAGACGGAGAAAGGCGGATGACTGGGAAGTAGTACAGGTAAAAATGTGTTAGAATACTACGTAATGAGCTGTAACTTGGTGGAACAATTGGGAGTACTTTAACGAGCGCACGTTAACGATCGCGTGCCTTGGTGAGCATCGGATGGCGTAGACACTCAATAGTTCAAAATAATAGTACTACCAAACTTTTCGGATGGCTACTTGATCCAACTGCTCTGCTACGGAGTACTGTGTCCAAAAAAAAAAATAGAAATAAAAAAGAGAGCGTGCCTGGTTATCCATCATGACTCCCTTCAGGGGGAGGAGGGGGGGATTCCAGGCTCTCCACAGCAAGCAGCCAATCGCGAGTCCTGTCGCAGAATCTCACACAATCCTTTGGCCAGATCCTGCCTCGAGACCGACGAGACCCCTTTGTGAAACTACACGTTCCATGGAAATCAGGGACCTGAGCGAGCCAAGCTTTTTAGCTAACGGCTGTTTCTTGGACCATTCTCTCACGGTGATGATGGTTCCCTGATTGCACGACTTCTCATTGTTCTGGTCGACTGCAAAATGAGACGGACAGAGTCTTGTCGCCGGATGTTCTGGCCTTTTGGAGAAGAGAAAAAAGAGCGACGACGAGCCCAAACCTATAGGTTATGTACTCTTCAGATCCTCAGAAGCTTACCCTAGATGCATCTCGCATCGGTTAGGACTAACTCTCTCACATGCCCTGGTTCCTTTCTGGAGTTTCGGCCAGTTAGCGTTCTGTCACTGCAGAGTTAGGCTGGTCAGCTCATGGGTTGATTCTCCACAAAGCGAAACTGACAGTCAGCTGCACTTCTGAATCCTCCAGTCGACTGAGTTGTTCTCTGGCTGAAGCAGATGCCTCATCGACATACAAAGTGACCTTGCAGGAAAAGGAAGGGCTTGGACGCGCGTGCCAGGCTGCTTTTCTGGGCGTTACACCTGCGGCTCGTCGCGGACTGGAGCCTTCCAGTAAGTTAACAAGATAGCCTACAGGACATGCGCTGGCTGGCCCAAGCTGCGCTGTAACATCAGAATTTCCTTTTTGGGGACTCGCACACTCTCTTCCTCATCCTCTCCCTCTTCCTTCACGTTCCTCTTGATCCCCCTTTGACGCTCTTTTCTCTCCTTTGGCCTTACTTTGCTTCCTTTGGTTCTCATCTGGTGCTTTGCACTTGTTCCTTGCTTGTCGTGCTCTCAACAGCGTTGCCTCAGGTGCGAGATGGGCTTGAGAGTTGCCCTCCTCCTCTCTGGCAATGAATACTCCGTCTTTCCGCCCAACGCGCCCGTTTCTTTTCTCTCTCTTTACTGTTTCTATTATCGCTTCAAAACTTCTTCACCTCTTCCAGCATGGAGCGTCTATTAGTTTCTTGCACTTTATTCTTTACTTCCCAACCTTTTTCGTTCCGGATGGCCTTGTGGTCATTGTCCACCGACTCCTGCTCCATCCTGGCAATGGGGGCCCGTGGCCATGGATTGGCTTGGCCGTAGGAACATTCATGGCGTAAGTACTCTTTGCTTTCACGAGTTCTGCATGATACCGAGCATTCTTGAGACTGACATACCCTTCATTGTTTGCTCTCGATAGACTCCTTTGCTTTACGGCGGCTGCATCCCAGCTGGGCTTTTTCTACGTCACAGGCGCCGAAATGCACTGGGATGCTGCTACCAGCATCGTCACGGACGAGACTGCTGTGCGTCTGATGATGACAGGGATAGTTCAGGTCATCGTAGCAGGCGCGGTTCTCCTGGTCGCAACTTTCCTCAGCACTCCGACTCTCTACACCGGATCTGGCGCTGTCTTGGCTGCGATATGGAGGCTTTGTACTCCGGCAAACTGGAAAACTGAGAGATTTTTACCTACTGTGCACGTCAGAGCAGACCCTCTTCATCCGAGAACCATGAGGATATGGCCATTATTCTCAGTGGCCCTATTTATCTCTGTCCTCATCCTGCAAAGTGTTCGACCGTCGCAGCCGTACGACCATATTTCGACCACCCTACCTTATGCCATGTTGCGCATCTTCCGTAGCCCTCATCCCGATGCGTGTTCTATGCTGCTGCACGGAGATCCCTTCCCCCTGGCTGACGTCATTTCTGCGGAGCACTGGGAGATGCCCAACGGCAATTTCAAAGGCTGGGCTCCTGGAACGGACAACGTTTTGATCAATCAGTACAAACAGTACCGTCCAAAATGGCTGACAAATGAGCTTCCGTCTGGCTTTTACCGTTGGACCGCGAAAATAAATGCTACTAGCATACATGGTGACCTAACTTCCCAAGATCCCACCAAATCTGGTCCAAAGTGCGCTCAGAACAAGGGTCCACACTACTATAATCCTGTCGCGGATCCGCTGCGGATAACAAACCTAGACCTGGATGTATTTGAACCCTTGAAACAAGCTTTTAAAAGCAATTCCGTCCTCATCTCTCATATCGTTTTCATTTCTATGGAGAGTGGCCGAAAAGAGCTATTCCCCATCCGCGAAGGGTCGCATCTTCATCAACAGATACTAGAGACACACGATGAAGAAGAAAAGCGGGAAATGGTCAACAGGCTCCTGTCCAGGTTGACGCCAGTAGCCCATCAGGTTACAGGGGAGCCTTTCTGGAGTGATCCCGCAAAGAATAACCTTTTCGAGCCTGAGCCAGGCAAGTGGAGAGACTCTGCTGCCCCGGGAATGGGGGGTGTCAACGTCATGGGGGCAGTCACCGGAAGTACTTTGTCGTTCAAGAGCTTTCTGGGGAGCCACTGCGGCGTTTTCCCGCTCCCAGTCGACTTCTTGGAAGAGGTTACAACCCAGTACTATCAGCCATGCATTCCTCAAATCCTACAACTGTTCAATCAAGCGAAGGATAAGCCCGGCATTGAAGACGATGTCGCCGAAGACCATCGTGCTAGGATACTCAAGCAGAAATGGAAGACGGTATACATTCAATCTACCACTGACTCCTACGATCGACAAGGGGTTATGAATCGTCAAATGGGATTCATTGAGAACATCTCTAAGGAGACTTTTGAGGATGAGAATTCGACATACTATCCTCCAAAATCACCCGAATTGAACTATTTTGGGTAAGTTTTCCGTAAATTCGGGGATTGTTGACCATTTATCTGACGAAACGTTCATAGTTATCCAGACACAGACGCGAAGCCTTGCTTCCGCGATGCCATTTTCGACGCTGCACAAAATGGCTCGAGACTGTTGCTTTCTCACTTTACGAGTGCGACCCATCACCCCTGGAATGTTCCAAAGTCGTTCAAAAGTAGGAGGTACATGGGTTCCAGCGGCCATGATCACATGAATAGTTATTTGAACACGATCAGTTATATCGACGGTTGGTTGGGTGATATTCTGGGACTATTGGACGAAGCTGGCATTGCAAATGAGACTCTTGTGATTTTTGTCGGAGACCAGTAGGCTACTCAGCATACTCCCCTAGAGGTTTGTCACTGCGGGACAGGAGAAACTGACTCGTCATAGTGGACAAGCATTCGAAGAGGATTCAAAAATGACCGGAACGTACAATAACCCGCACATCAGCAATTTCCGTGTGCCCATCGTTCTCCGCCACCCGCAGCTCCCACGCATCAATGTCGAAGCCAACGCGACGTCCATGTCCATTCTCCCTACAATCCTAGATCTGCTTATTCAATCAAACTCCCTCAACGCCTATGATACCGCTGTGGCCGCCGATCTGATCCACGAGTATCAAGGCCAATCGCTCATCCGCCCCTTCAGATCGTTCTACAAAGGTCGTCGAGTATGGAACATTGCAATCATCAACGCAGGCGGCTCCATTCTATCTGTCACCTCTGCGTCCGTGAGATGGCGTGTCATTGTCCCTATTGACGAGCAGTTCACGTACCGCTTCACGGACTTGGAAACCGATCCGTACGAGCTTGACCCGATGGAGGAGTGGACACTGGAGGAGTTACTGCCACGAGTTCAACAAAAGTATGGCCCGGACGCAGAAGCGTGGTTGAAAGATGCCGACGCAGTGACGAAGTGGTGGGTCAAGGAGATGCATCGATTATGGAATTATGAAGGCAAGAAATAGTATGCCATGTTGTATTATATTTTTGTTATGCTTTCTGGTGATTCTGGCTATTTGTTATTGCTGTACTCTTTTTTTTTTATATTTGGGAGAGTTGCGTGGACTTCTTTCCAGCGGCCTAGGCATGGGCGTTGACGATCCGGTGAGGAGTTAGGTAATGCTAGAGACAGCTGAAGAGTAAATCAAGTTTAACAGGAAACAAATCAACTGGTATAAGTGATTAATCGATCCTGTTCTCTTGTGACCCCTCAGACAGCTCATCTGATCTGACACCAGAGACACTGTGTGACGTATCATTTGAGACTATTGCAATTGCTAAGGCATGTCATCATGAGAATGAGGGAATGTAGTAATGGGGTACCGTCAAGAGTTGGAGGCAACGAAAATTTTGTGAATTCTGCCATTTGGAAGCCTGCGAACGAGATATCCATGGATTACTGGGCTCTCGTACTTAATCCAGAAATACACATCGAGAATGATGTTGTCATCATAACAAGCAAAGTAAAAACATCAGGGATTAATCCAGTTAAGACACAAAAATCAGATGTGTTAATATTCTCTCTCTCTATTTATTTTTTTTTTCAAGCTGGCTGTGAATTCATGTTTTGTGTCATCCGCTTTCTAACAAAGGAGAATCTCTTAACCATCAGCAGAATGCGCCACGAAGGATAAGACGGTAGGAACTCAATAGAGTTCAGAGACTGTCTTGAAAGTGTACGTGACGTGGGCTCGAGCATCTTTCAGCAACCGAGAACGAAAAGTGTTTGGCCGGGAGAGACCTTTTTGAACGATGTGAAAGTCAGAATTCACCGTAGTCACTACGACGAAGACATTAGAAATGAAGGTGGCCAAAGTTCAGACTTGAATTCAGGGTATATTAACTCCGGTGTATTTACATAACCATGATCATATAAGCCAGCCAGTTCATGCAGAAAGGAATCAGTATATAGTAGTCAAGTGATGGTGGTCAGAAGTATCCCAACCTTGCGCCTTCTCTTTTGACGGCCTCCCGCACACTCACTAGCTCCGGGAACTCCTTCTCCATCTCACGCACAAGCCTTTCGCTACGTTCCCGTTTGGCAAGAAACAATGCGTCTTCCTGACGCCTTATTTCATCCTGAAGAAGGCGATAGGACTCATGGAGGGATAGCGAAAGGAGTTCATCAGCGTAGTGTTTGAGCCGGATAACCTGGGCTTCAAGGTTGGCGAGAGAGGTGGCTGACACGCCGGCGGATGAAGAGAAAGTGGTTGTCGTAATGCTGGAGCTGGATGGTCCTCCTACCTGTGGGGGAGGTGTGGGTGAATTTCGGTTTAACGATGGCGGCTGTTGTGAGGGTCGGGAAGTGAAAGAGGAGGAATGATTTGTGGAGCGCAGCACAGTTGATGATGGTCTGTCAATGCTAAAATCATATTTGATCGGGCGTTCGCAGTCCGGACCTCCTCCGTTAGGAATAGGGGTCGGACGATCCATCCTCCAGGCAGTGTGCGAAGCGGGTTGATCATGACGGTAATTGTGGGGGATGGGAGGAGTGACGTCAAAAGTAGAAGAAGAACGAGGGCGGGTAGCGGGATTTTTATCACACCCAGGACGTAAGGGTGGAAGAGACAGCCGGCCATCAATAGGAGACGGCATTTGGGTAATATATTCGATGCTGTGTAATGTTTTACTAACGGGTAAGCTGCTCAAGTCTCCGGATTGCGTGGTATTGTCGTTGTCGAACATCTTTTTCACCAGCTTAGGCGGCCGATGGGTTTCATCGGTCACAAAGTCCTTTTCTCGCCTCTGAGCGCTGAATGACAGCTCAGAACTCTGTGCTAGGAGGCTTTCAGTTGAAGGCGATGCAGTCTTCTTGGAAGATGACCCTGAACCAAGGAGACTGGGAAGGTTCGCGGACGATGACGGGAGGGGCCTTTTCTGGGCTCGAGGATGTCCCGTGATATCATTTAATGTAGGCGGGCCAGGGGTAGACATATTTCTCTGGTGCCACTCATCAGCTATTACTCGGGAAATGAATCAAAATCAACAATGTCATACCCGCTTTTGATCAAACACATTATCCATGAACCCCATCATCTTACCTCGCGGATCTGCAGGTTTCACTCGTCTCTTTGAGGCCGGCTTCTCAGCCTTGACATAAGCTGATGGAAAGTGACAGCACTGTTTATTCAAGAGTTAGTAACTATACCTTGCTTCACAAAGAAGGATTGATTCTTTCTCGTCCTTCAAACCGTTCGAAATGAGGAGTATTGGTTCACATACTCTACAGTTACATGTCTCCAAGCATTTTGGACATGTCCAGAGACCACTGTGTCGCATGACATCAGTGGAGTTCATATCAAAATGGCGATATAGGCCACGATAGCAGAAGAATGCGGAGCAAGTATCGCACCGGCGGCCCTTCCATTCGAGATGGTCGATCCTGCACAAGTGGCATAACCTAACTGTCGTGAACTGCTTCGCCCGAATGAGATCGTTGGCCGCCGTTCCCAAGGATTTTCGACGATCTAACGCGCGATTATCAGCCGGCTTGTATCCGAGAATCGCCTCTGCACGCTGAAGAATACGAGAGCATGTCTCTTGGGGAACAATTTCAGCCCAAGAGTAACTCGAGGTATGCTCGCAACTTCGGCCGCTCAAAAAACAAAGGAGACAGAGGTCGAAATCCTGGCACTCATCGCATCGGAGGTGACGGTTCCAGATTGCTGTTCCGCAGAAATTACACGTCGCGATTGCTGTATCTGGAATAGAAACGAGCGCTATTGGGGTGGCAGGCTGGTCGTTTATCGACTCGTCGTGCACCATTTGGCGAAAGAGGCGTGTCAAGAGTGCTAAATCTGGCGGAAGAGGCTGGTTGTCCCGCAAAAGCCTCAGCATAGCACATGCAAGCGACAAATTGGACCGCGCAACGTCCGGATGGCACAGCCTGTTGAACGGCGGCTGGACGTAGTTCAATCCAGCTTCCAGCGAAAGTGGATGGAGGATATTCCACACGATCTTCGTGGAAACAGAGCCTTGGTTCCACACTTGGTGAGCAGTCGCCGGCGGGAAAACCACCAGGTCACCTGGTCTCTGATCGTATATATAGACTGGAAAGTCGGCCTTTTGCATTTCCTCTGGCCCTAGATTCAGCCAGTCGACATGAGGGGATGCACCACGGGCGGCCATGAAGTTGTCATACTTGATTTGCGATTCAAAGTCAGTGCCGAAGCAGAGCACTGGTCGGTCTAAGGCGGTCATTAATCACCTCATCCTAGGAGCAGGTCTACTCATTGTGATATGTGAACCTACCGCTCTCCACAAGGAGGTTAAGTGCCACTGTGGAGGAGAAACAACGATGGAAACCAGAACTGCGGCAGCAAAATCGTTAAAATGAAGACCCAAGATGTGGGGGAAAAATGGGGGCACGGATATCAGGTGGGAACGTACGAGGAACCCTCTGAACCAACATAGGCCATCATAACCTCGCTGCGGGCGCACGACGGCAGCCACTGGAAAAGGTCCAAGCGACCACCCCATTGCAACTCTTCTGGAAGAAGGATTCGACACTGCTCCATCCATGCCTTGGGGCATTGTAGATCTCGAGCATAAAGGTTTTTGAACTCTTTGTATGACTGACGAGCCGCATCGGCAAACTTCTTGAGTGTGAAGCTTAAGTCTCGGCCGGTACTGCAGTTTCGGATAGGGATGTCTACACCAAGTTTTTAGAAGCAAAACTTATCAGCAACTCAAGCATGCAATTGAGAATAAAAGGTTGAGATATTTTATGCGACAAACGCCAGGAAACAAAAAGATCGTCTCGCATAAGCCAAAAAAGTAGCAGGAAGGTAGGAAGCAGTCCCTACTTTTCTTTGTCGAGTGCTCAATCAAACCAGCGATAGAATATAACCGGTTATCCCATTCTGGAAGCCTGTCAAAGTCCCGAATCACAAACGGGTGCCCAACCTGAAGGGTTCGAGAGAGCCAGTCAGAAAAGCTAGCCCGCCCACTATCGCCCGCCCTTCGATTGGAGACATCGTAAGGTATATTGTTTTTTGCGTGTTGTGCAGCTTGACGGTCGTTTTCGATAAGTCGTCGCAGGTCGAGGATCGAGTACTGAGGAAATTCGACAAAGGGTTTACCAAGCGCGAGCAGGTCGGCGGCTTGTAAAGACACTACAGCAGAGACATTGGGAGTGTCATTTGTCTGAGGGCCAGCCATGGTTAACGGCGCACTATCGCCAGCGTCAAATCAGGGCTCTAAAATCTCATGTTGGACGGCATCTGAAACATTGCACTGCTAGAAATGTCTCTCGTCGCAATGGATGGTTGGGGTAGGGAAGCGTCGTCGGATCGGACGCAGAGGTCAGTGTTCCAAGATTGCGATATTAGGGAGGATTATACAATTGACATAAAATCTGAAAGCGTGGCACCAGCTGCAGCATATGATAAAGATTGACGAGACTGATGTGCGTGCTGGTTCGGGAGGGGTTCGAGGATTAGGATTGCTGGCGTTGTCGGTAGAGCACTAGGTCAACCGAGGATGGAGGTACGTCCCAGAAACTCAGGAGAAAAGTACTCCTTATGGAGTGAGTGCCAAGAATAGTCATACCTCGAAGGAGCGATCGGGGCGACTTACCCTCCGAGTGTTGCCGCCCGCGACTACTATGTACGAAGCCGACTGTCGCTGTCCATTTAACCCCATACCTGCTCTGCTGCGTTGCACAACAACTCCTCTCTGGTAAAAGTGAAATCTTTTTCTCCCCTTTCTGGCTCAGGATCCCGGAGGAGCATGTCATTGAAGGGAATGATGATATCATTTCCAACCACATGAGACTGGTCCCTCTGGGGACCAGCCTTTTTATAGTATATTTTGACCTCCTGATTGATTTCTGGGCCCATTCCTTGATTCCCATACCGTAAAGTAGCTGTTGCTGCTTGGGCGCTTTATCTCTATGGTGATGGCTTTGCGACGATGCCACTTGACTCAGTGTGCCACCAAACCGCATCCCGTCGTACCTTCTCTCGAGTCTCAGAATAATATGCCACTTCCAGGGCGACAATAAGCCAGTAGTCATCCCTCCTCTCTTTTGGACACCCAGAGCGGTCAGCTTCTTTCTTTCTCCGGGGGTTCTCCACTGTCCTTGCACCTCGCCATGCAATCTCCCGGCACACCATCATGTCACGAGCCTTTTCCCTGAGTTAACCCTCAAATGCTTCGGCGCATTCCTCGTGTGGAGCTGAAAGCATTGTTAGAAGCAGCATATGAAGCAAGGAGCTGTATTCAACCCTGCCAGGGAAATTTTCTTCGTGCTTTCTAAGCTCTGATGGTGGTACATCTTGAAAGAGAGCATCTGGGCTTTTATGATCATTTCCCAGAAAAGTACTATATTAGTGGCCTGTCGCTTCCCCCAAAACTCCAAAAGTTGAATACTGATATTCGTTGATATCTGGAGGAAGGTGCCGGAGGAATTCAGATCTTTCACCATCTGCCATCTTGTCTCAGCTGAAAGACAATTCCAGGATTCGAAGGGGCCGATCACCGTGCTCTTCCAAGCCAGGCTCAGAAGTAAAGTAGTATGAATAGTACTGTATATGTAAGTATATATAATCAGAGATGATATTCTCTGAGGTATGATACTACTATGTAGTAGTTTGGGTGCTATAGTTGCTTGTAAATGATTTTGACCGACATGACGTAGTACATGCATTTGTTGTGATGTCACATCTGTTCATAACATAACTAATCCAACACCACCCAAACACAACACCAGGCAGAACACTCCATATAAATGTGACTATCTAGAAACATCTCTTCATGAAGCAATATACTTTCAAATTATTTGAAGTTCAGTTTTTATATGTCTATCTACATAAAATGTTCCTTAAAAGTTAGAAGTCTATACTTGATGTATATGTTGATATATGAACATCTAAATTCTGGAATTTAGATGGGGTGTTCCATCTGGTGTTGTGTTCTGAGTGGTGTTGAATTATATTAGTAGAACTTCTCTGGACTAACTAGTAAGGTTTCTTGTCTTCCTTAGGCTGTGCCGCTAGATCCTCATGTAGTTGTGGTCGCTGTCTCTGTCTTGCCAGAGAACGGAGTCTCTCTCACTATCAGGCTATGAACTCCCTTACTTTGCTTCCTGTGCAAGACCCAGTGCAGTATTTTTCTCTTTTTGTTGCCTGAAGGATTCAGGTGGAAGCTCGAAGAGGTTCAAGTTAGAAATGATTATCTTTTGCAGGCCCGCAGTTGATGACAGCAAGGACAATCTAGTAGTAATCATTTCATCTTGTCACTTCATCCAATCTTCTTATAATTTTCCTTTAAAAACCTATAATGTCTTACTATAAACCTGAAAAGATCAAAGGAGAAATTTGGTCTTCTCCCTGACGCTGGAAGAATAAAACTAAAAGTTTTGGATCCCGAGACTTGTGCATTTGGTGAAAATTTAAGTGTTGTTATCACTATCAACAGTCTAACACGCTAAATTCAGCCGAATGGTACTTCAATGCGCCCAAATAGCAAAATACAGCGGGAACTGGTCTGGAAATCTCAGGGGGATGTCACTGTATACGCGCAATTCCTGAAGGTCAGAAACACGTAGTTGGATCTGACGATCATTAGTCCAAATTTCAGCCAAAGAATGACCGTTGACGGTAATGCATGCTCTTTTCATCCTTAGATTTGGGGGGGAAAATGTATTGATTGAGCTTAGAACTCGAGGCAGAAGTCCCAACAGGACTAGTATTCAGATGCAACTGAGTGTAGTGGTATGTAGTTAGAGTGATGCAGTCTTAATTCTTCGCAACACAACTACATTTTCCAATTTCACCTTTTGTAATGTCCGTGGTTACATATTTTATATCTTTTGTTTATTTGGGGGTCTTGTCAATTGTGAAATGTTCTCCGAAATCCAAGCAAGCCGTAAGCCGAAGCCGGTTGTTAAAAGGCATGTCAAACCGGCCGAAGATGCCGAGGGCAGTCACAACACGGCCCGAAGCAACCCCATGAGATGAAGATCGTCCTATTAACACTGTAATTTATAGATCATCATTTCTTTCGAATGGTGGGCATTGCTGGATTGTCTGTTGGCCCCCCGTGATCCATTTTCCCCTCTTCCCGCCTCCTTAATACTACATATCGTTGAATAATCCAGCATCGCAGCAAGATGCGTCCATTCACCCTTGGCACTGCCCGCTCTGCGCGACGGTCGGGCGTTCGCCTCTTCCACTGCACTGTTTCTCGTCAGATGTCAGAGAGCTCACAATCGGCGGCTACAATCGCTAGCAGATTTATCTCTAAATTCCAATCTATCGGTCCCCAAACCCGCACTCAGATCCTCGACGCCAACCAGCTCCAGCTCTGCTCCCTTACCCTCAACCGCAACAGTCTGTATCCTGGCTATCCTGTACTTTCAAACTCAGCACCCCCTGCTCCCGGAACACCAGTCCCGCCTGGATACCATCTGGTCTACTTCACACCCGCTTTTCTCGAGGAAGAGCTAGGACTTGACGGGACTGATGCATCATATAACCCAGAGGCGCCATTTACCAGGCGTATGTGGGCTGGTGGAGAGGTGGTGTGGCCGCGGAGGGAAAATGGGAAGGGGCTGAACTTGTTACGGGTGGGACAGGAAGTGCGTGAGACGACAAGGTTGCTGAGTGCTGTGCCGAAGGTAATCAAGAAGACGGGCGATGAAATGATAGTCGTTGGAGTGGAGAAGGTGTTTGAGAACGAGGATGGCGTAGCCCTGATAGATCGACGGTAAGAATTGACGATTCCTTCTTTCCTTCAAGGCCCTTTTTTTTGGCTCGTGAGATTGAGCCGTGAATGGCTGAGTTTACAACTATCTCGGTCCTCTGTGATGCAGCAACTGGGTTTTCCGCGAAGCACTCCAAATTCCAGACGAAGCAGCACGCGCAAAGTTGCGAGAATCGTTCGCGTCTTCCGCTGGTACTACGCCTAAACCGTCGTCACAACCTCTTACCTACACAACCACAGGAAACACGCACACTCGTACCCTGTGCCAATCACCTGTCACACTCTTCAGATTCTCAGCGTTGACGTTCAACGCTCACAAGATCCATTATTCCCTGCCTTGGGCGCAGGAGGTCGAGGGCCACCGCGGTCTGGTCGTCCACGGCCCCATCAACTTGATATCGATTTTGAATTTATGGCGTGATGTGAAGGGTGCCAAGGAGGGAGATCCTGAGATGGTGGTGCCAGAAAGCATTTCCTACCGCGCTACAAGTCCGCTTTATGCAGAGGAGGAGTATAAGATCGTGTTGGAGGAGGATGGAGGAACGTCGAAGGTGAACATCTATAATTCTTGTGGAGAGGTGAGCATGAAAGCGGAGATCTCTGGCGAGTACTAGATAATGGCTACAATTCTGAGGGCATTTGCTGGAACACATTTAGTCATCCCTGAGTTGTCCACAACCAGGTGAAAACATGGGAATCAGTCAAAGCAGAGTAAAACGTATCCATGCAACGCTGGGCCCAACTACCTCACCACCTTGCGAAGGCCTTCGCCTTCGAGTAGCTTCAGCTCGAATCCCAGACCAAGATCGGATCCGAGACAGGGCCGGAAGCTTGAGCCAGAAAGGCTTACATAAGGTGACTTTGTGTTCCTGATGTCCGAACAGAGCACCAGACATCACATATGGCTTTCAGCCGAACGATTGCCGAAGAAACGACTTTTGTCGAAGCGTTGCGCAGCCTCTGGGAATGGTCAGTTTGTCTCATGGCGATAATTTAAGGAAGCCTATGGCTCTTAAATATAAATACCCAAACGCAAGCTAGGTCCGCAATTTCTTTTCCCTCAAATTCCGCTGTCATACCACTAGGTACCATCTACTAGACGACCAACCTCTATTACAAGTCGCAATTGACTTCGTCGCAAAGCACACTAATCGTCTGAGAGAGCTTTCTTTGGCCATATTCTTCTGCTCCTTGAATCTTCCAGTCCCAAACCCGGGGAGCTTTCATCCGCTCAGTGCAATTGAACCCCCCAGGTCTGGGCAACACACACACAACTAGCAACAATGCGGGCCTCCACGTTTACCCCTCTGCTGCGGCAACCATTCTCCAAACCCAGCTATGCATTCCAGCAAACACGCTATTTTGGCATCCCATCCATATCCTCCTTCACGCCGTCCCTGCCGGCCCCCGCCCCACGCACCGTCACAGCAACCCGGACGCTCCCGCTCCCTCCCCTCCCACTCTTCCGCACAATCTCCTCCGTCGAAGCATATGGCGAATTCCTACCCTTCCTCACAGCATCCACAGTCACAGCCCGGGATCGAGTAACGGGTTATCCCAGTCGCGCATATCTCACAGTTGGTTACGGACCCTTGAGCGAGACGTTCCTTTCCAAGGTTGAGTGTGACGAAAAGAACTGGACCGTGTGCGCGCGGAGCGGAGAGCGCGCTTTTAAGGATGAACAGGGTAATAAGGAAGGGGATGGCGGGATCTTCGAGTATCTTGATACGATATGGAAGTTGACGCCGCTCGAGGGCCGGGCGATTGGCATGGAACGCACAAGGGTAGATCTATCGGTGAACTTTAAATTCAGGAGTGCGGTGCATGCTGCAATGATGAGTGCAGTGGAGGGACAGGTTGCTGGGATGATGATTGAGGCCTTCGAGAAGAGAGTGAAGGCGGTTCAGGGGGTGCGGTAGATCAATGCGTACATCAGCATTTTGCATCTTTCTACGGCGGAAGGAGTTCAGAAGCGGAAGCGTAATTCTTTGAATAGAAACTTCAGGGAACGTTGAATATTTTACTTCGCAAAGGCGACTCAACCTCGACCAACCAGAACGCTGCCATGAATCGTGACCTTGATGGTCCCTTTTTCTTTTCCTCTCCTAATCTGCAAAAAGGCAAGGAAAGTCCATGTGTGCTTCACGAGATTTGACATAGTACATCTAATACAGCCGTAGACCCAACTGAAATGGAAAAGAAAACACAAATATATGCTATAATACATGAGCCCAGTATTTCTAAAAGCCAAATCGTATGCACAGACATCCACAACTCCTCAGAAGGCTATCGACCTAACACCACTTTTATTGGTGGCTATTCTGTCCGGGCCAATCTGTGAAAAGTTCTGAGCGACCTCCTCCCAGTTGATCTTGTCCCACCATGCTTCCAAGAAGCCATCTTTCCCGGCAATACCCCAGTCACGCAGCCATACATGTTGCCAGGTATTCACGCAAAGGATGGGGTGGACATCGGCGGCACCAGGTGCCAGCCTTGTCTGACCGGAGTGTTTGCCCATAAAACCATATGTTCGGGAAGCCGTTTTGTAGGCATCACCAGAATCGATTCCAAAGCCCGGTTGCGTCGCCATGTCAACAGGCTGGCGGCGGAAATGAGCAGCAGGATACGGTGAGCCGGCGATGTAAGTTGTGAGGATTTTGAGTTGTCCCGAGCTCTTCTCTTTGACGAGCCACACGAAGCCTGGACCGAACATGGCATTTGCAGTCGCAAGGAAATCAGCTTTGAGCGACTCCATAGATGAACATGACTCGCTGATGGCTTCTTCTAGCTTAGGCGGAACGGGAACAGGAGTTGGGGACTGCGAGAGTGAAGTCCGGGTCTGTTAGCAAAGGGGAATAGAAACAAACTGGAAGTTACGTAGGTGACTAACGATGCAGCTAAAGAAAAAATGGTTGTTGTGTGCCATTGAGGCGTAGTTGAAGAGCGAAGCCATGTTTGGATCGCGGGCGTACTTGACGATCAAACTGCCCGTTGGAACGTCCTCATCCCGGGTGCCTGGCAAATCATATTAGAGCAATTGGCCTACAAGTGTTGCATGCCCGAGTCCCCGTCTCATCCTTCTTCTAAGACTCCAAAAACGGTGGTAGAAAAGCAAATTGCAACGCACCATTCGTCAACAAATTCAGCTTATGAATGAGGAAGCTCTGGTACTGCGTCCAGGCCATGTCGTATCCTTCTGGGGACATGACATCCGGTATGCCCTGCTCGCTGAAAATCTTTCCGTATGCCAACTGCGGGACATTGTGAACTTTTCTAGCTTGAATCGGGGCACGGAGAGGCGACTAGACGGACACAAGGAATGAGCGAGATGATCTTGGAGAATAGCCGAGTCAAAGACGACAGAACCACTTACCCGGCACAAAGAGGCGGCGCGCAGACCGGTCTGCGGCCGTAGCACACGTTGGAGTATCATGAACACGAGCAGTAAACAGGCCGAAGCATCTCCCGAGATCCCTCGACAGTGGTATCGCAAGAGATCGATTGAAGCATTCGCAGCGCCCAAGAATTTCTTTGCGCCAAGCCAGCACTGCCGTTTTTAACTTAGCGCGCCGAGCTTCCATCAGGGAACCAACCAACGACCGTCGACGCGCTCTTCGTCTCGCGTCCTGCAACACCGTCGAGAGATATAAAACAGCATCATCCCAACCACGGTCTGAGACTCGACAGCCGCCATGATGCTGATGAAATTCGGTTAGGACTGTCAGTCAGATCTGGTGGGGAACCCTTGCGTCGCGTCGCAGCTGCGGCCCGCAGTTAGGCGCCCAATGGTCACGGCGCTTCGCCGGCACACATCGTTCGAACACATCGTCAGAAGGAGAATGTAATCCTGAAACCACATGCTGACCTTCCACAGATGTGCTGATACGCGTGTGACAGTGGATGGGGCGCAACATGGGCCGATCTCTGTTCTCATTCATAAAACCTTGGAGTCCTCCAAGAGTCCCTTTCTTTTCTCCGCTTGCTGGAACTGATCATCTCCTCTGGTACTTCTCTTAGTGACCGTGGTCTCCTCATTCACGGAGCACCCTTTGGTGTTCCTCATTTGGAGTGTTAACGTACATTCTGTTTCTCTGATTTGTCTGTTTTCTTGTGCAGCGCATATCCCAATCCCAGTAACTGGTTGATTGGTGGATTTTTCCTGGCCCCAGTGCCATCTTCATCTTACTCCCTCTTCTACCTTTCTCACCTGCCAAACTGCAAATGGTGCGATGCTCACTCATATTTATCCATCATATTTGCCTTGCTGTATCTGCCTTCTGATATTAACACACTGAGAATACAGGTCCCTTCGATCTTCCCACGGGCAGCGCAGTCATGTGGTGACCCAACCTTTGTGCAATGTCCTGGCTCAAGCGTTCCTGGTGATTTCTGTTGCCCTCCGGCATCGACATGCATCAGCCTGGACAATTCAAGCACAGTCCTGTGCTGTCGTGATGGATTTAATTGTGGAAGGATCAAACCGATATCCTGCGATCTGAGGTATCAGGATCCCACATTGGATCCATCAAGCTTGGTCAAGACAACCAAGCTAGATGTGCCTCTTCGAAGATGCGGGGATGCCTGCTGTCCTCATGGATATGATTGTTTGAATGACGAAAAATGTGTTATTGATGAAAAGACCTCCAACTATTTACCTTCACTGGTATCTTCGTCATTGTCTTCGACACCTACCACGACGTCAACATTATTAGCTTCGTCAACAACAACGTCCTTCATTCTTACAGAAGCCTCAACGGAGACTTCGGCCGCAGTTTCAAATACAGATCTCTCAACAACTATCCCGGTTGCTTTTCCTGGCCTTACTAATGACACGGAGACGTCTGTTGGCGGCGGACCTCGAATCACGGGTGCTGCCGTTGCAGTGGGCTTTTTTCCTGGTCTTGTTGCCGGTCTTATTATAGCAGCTGCTTGGTTCTTCTGGCGCAAATATCGCTCAGGCAAATCTTCATTTTCTTGCTGGCCTAAGTTTGCCGACATGCGCCGACGATCTAATAGCAGTGTGCATGTTTCGATCTCTGACCCGATCCCAATTTCAGCACAGGAATCCGTCAGAACGGACTTTTTACGCCAGCAGCCACTGTCACGCTCTACCGAAGATTCTCGATCAAGGAGAAGCCGTACGATTTCTCGGATGCGCAGCTTCTTCTCTTCCTCCAGGGCTGTTGAGCCGGATACCTCTACCATGCCTCCCCCTCCTAGCACGATTCACATCCATCCAGTACCGAGCATGGAAAGCATTCACATCCATGGGAGCACCAGTGGAGAGAGTATACCCGTGTACAGTCCAGTGGAGCGTGGGTATGGAGGCCATTATCACCCACAGCCAGCACTTCACCCTCCAGATTTCCCTCTCAGGGCATCTCGGCCACCAACTACTTTGACGGAGATGATGGAGCGAGTTGGATTCCATGGTTTTCAAACCGAGCAAGGGAGCCCGTATTACCGCATCACGGACACACCCCAACCGCAAGCGAAGCAAAATAAGGGAAGTCCGTTGAAACCTGGATAGTGAAAGAAAGGCCTTGTCGATTGGCATGCATGCAGTTTGACTTCGACTCTCGTGTTTCTAAGATGAAGCTCCATACCCCCTCTTTCTACACAGCGTGTACATTTTTTTTCTGGATATCTCTTACCCAAATATCTTAATGTAATATGCTGTTAAAATCGATTATGCGCGACATTCTAAGCTGAGTACCGCATCCCACAGTTGAAGGTATCATCGATAGTCATAGTTCTACAAGTTTGCGAACCAAATTTCGTAAAAGGAATGGACGTATTAAACAAAGTTTAGACTATATATCACCTGTTCCTCGTTTTCCAACTCAACACCAATCTCTTCACTTCTTTGATCAAACTCAGCACCAACGGCACCCCAATCGGGCCCAAGAGCGGCAGATACACCGCAACCTTATGCTCATCAGGGAAGTATGCCTGACCAACCATGCTCTTATCAAAGAAACTGCGCTCAGCCTCGCGCTCCGCGATCCGCGCAGCGATAAGCGCTTGCTTGAAGCGGCCCTCGCGCAGGTATGCGCATGTATCAGACAAGTGGGAGAGTGAGCGCGATACGGAGTTTGCGACGCTCAGCGGGATGGGGATCGAGGAGAGGGAGCGGACGAGGCGGGATAGAGAGCCCATTGTAGATGTGGCTGAGAGGAAGAGGGTTGCGGTGTGGATGCGGATCAGCGATTGGAGGCGAAGGGGTAAGGAAGACGGGGTGGACGGGGTGCCGAGCAGGGAGAGGAGTTGGTGGGAAAATGTCGTCAGGGCGGGATGGAGAGATTGTTTGGTGAGTCGGGTTGGGTTCGTGCGGTCCTCGGGCGCCGATACTATGGAGACGGGAGGGTTGAGAATAACGATACCGCCCCATTGTGGAATTATCCAGCTTGTAGCACCGTTTTCTTTGATGACAAGAGGAGACTGAGAGGGTGACGGGACGTAGAGGATGAAGTTGATCGTGGGGTTGCTACCGATGTTAGGGCTGAGTGGCCATTCAGCGGCGTTGACGAAGCCGCTGAGATCCTCCCTTTTGAGAGTCCATGCCGATTTGATTTCATCATATTCTGGCTGCGGGCCGGTGGGAGAAAATGTAGCGTAGAGTTGAACCTGCGTGTCGATAGTGAAGTTGCTGATGGGAGAGAACGCTCTCAGAAGAGGCAGCAGATATTCCTGCAGAGCCGGCTCAATGTCCCACGAGGAAGGACTGCCACCTGGCGTGAAGAGAGAAAAGCTCAGGTGATATGTATCGGCGTACTTGAACGAGCGGTTAATCCGACGCACAATCGAATCCTTGAGCTGGGGGGCAACAAATTTCAGAGTCGTGGGCCTCTGCTCCTTAGGGTTATTCCCATTCACGCCCTGAGCCGCTCGTCCTGCAGTGATCGAAGGTTGAACGTTGGAGGTAACCATGTTGCCGTTGGAGAGGATGTATTCAATGGTAGCCTTTTCCTCCACAAACAGCTTCTGCACCTCAGCAGCGATGAAACTGGCCAAAGGAGATTGGACGGATGATTGAGACAGTGCTTGATTTGGTGGGTACGTTATGTCCAGGCGTTCAGAGTATTGATTCAGTTCCGAGGCTGGTGCAACGGCCTCCTCGTTAGGTCGAAGCGTTACCGTCAGGGCAGCATCCTCACTTAATCCTGTGGCTGCTTCATCGTCACTCTTATGTCTCGATACATTCTCTGGGCTGGACAGGGACTCCACGAGCCGCAGACGAAGGTGGTGGGCGGAAAAGTCGTTCAGATCGTCGAGCGCAAGCTGGGTTGCGCGAATGAGATTTTCGGCTTCTGGTGCGAGCATTGATGGGGCGCGGACGCGTATCTGTAGCGGGAATACAGGATGACATGCCTGTTTTCAGTCACAACGAATATGCAAATATCAGCCTTTCTGTAAGAGCACGAAGAGGGCAACAAATCCGCTAGGAGTATATATCGACCTTCCCGGAGCCCATGTCGTCCAGAGGCAAATGTGCCCTATATATCGAAGTCGTCTTCCACCACATGGGAAGACCCAGAAAGATTATCACCGCCCAGAAAGAGAGAATAATGAGCGATCGCGTCCGGATTTCCTCTGGCTTCTCGGGAGGCGGGAGAGACTTCGTCGCCCCAGGTTTGGCCATGGTGGGTGCTGCCTTTGAAGGCTCAGAGACGGCTTGCATAGAAGAGGGCATCTTTCCCTCTCCATTCTCTGCCGTCGTCATCGGGTCATAATGCCGCGGGCTTCCAATGTTACCCGCGCGGTAGTAATTGGCGGCTTATTTGGAGCAACTGCAGTTCACAGGTGGTGAAGTTGACCACGATGGGTCTTGGCAGGGAATTCTCGGCAGAAACTGTGATGTGCTACTGTACTACGAGACTTCAGATCCAGAATTAAAACTAGCAACGGCGTACTGTCTGTTACACTTGTAAGAGCTTTACTGTCATTGATCTTATTATTTCATGACGAGCTTCCAGTCATTTTCAGGCGTGCAACCCGCACCAAGACTGGTCGCGAGTTGAGAGAAGTATGGCAGAATCATTGATCGCCTGCTACAGAGGCATGAAGTGCTGGTGTGGAGTTTCTGCTGAATCTCGTGAATCTCCGGATTTAAAAAGGACGCATTCTCCATGCCGTGGTGCCTCTTTTATGGTCTTTCCGGTGCCAGCTACCTTGATCGCGCATGCTCTCGCACGAAATGCCTCAACATGCGTCACTCCAACCAAGATGCCGCGTGTGGACTGGGACACGTAGCTATTCAGGTACGGAACGCGCCCTGGCTTTTTGAGTAATGACTAGTTTTTCATTTCCATCCAGACATGGGCTGCATCAGCGTTGTTCTTCTGTGCCAGTTTTACGGTGGCCCACAGAGTATTCTCTCTCAAAGAGCTTTTGAATGGGCTTGGCGGCCTAGGAAGCGGAAAAGTAGTGAGTATCATTTCATAACAACCAGAAATCGGAGGAATTGCCAGTAACATACATCAATGAAGCGCTCCAGATCCATGTCCAGAGAAGCCAGATCTTCCTTCCGCTTCTTGTTCTCCGCGATCAGTGCCTGCTTCCGTTTCAGAAGCTCCTGACGGGCTTGTTCAAGCTTTTCTCTTTCGGCATGTTCATGGGTGATGCGGGCAATCATCAACTCATGGGGCGTGGAGTTTCGATGTTCGGGATGGAGGGCGAGGAATTCCTCCTCGGGAATCAACGGCAGGGAGAGATACGAGTGGCTAGATGGAAGGCCAGCATTGTTAGGAGGGTTGACCGTAGTGTTTTCGATGGGAAATCAGAGACGCTGGAGAACTCACTCGTATGATTCGCACGCGGCAATTTCCCCACTCAGGTGTCTCTGTTCATAGTAGAGATTCTGGAGTTGCAGATGCAACCGGTCTATCTCTTGACGGGCCTCCGCGGTGACCTGCTTGGTTGCGCGCACATTCAGGATGGCTTCGCGGTTCAGGCCTCGCAGGCGAGCCAGCAGCGAGAAGACCAGCTTCTGCTGCTTGGAGATGGCCGAGAGGGTCTCCTGGGAAGGAGGCAGCTCCATCTTCTCGGGATCCAGCAGCGCTAGAAGGTTCTGGCACTGCTTCAACGCCTCTTCGCTGGCCTGAAGCACGGGCAGCAGAGCCGGATCCGTAACGATGTCTCTGACGCCCATCGCGGGAGCTGTTTCCGAGTAGTGTTGTACTAGGGAGAATAAAAGAAATGACAGGAGCACAGGTGCTGGCTGAAGTCGTTGTCGTTGTCCTCCTTGCAGGGCTTGCTCCAAAGAGAGCGTTCGGCTGTCTGTATCTCTTGTGATGATGCCGATCTGCTTGGCTGGAGATTGCCCGAGCGCCAAGACCGCGATGCTTGGCGGGACTCCCCCTCCTCCGTTCATCTCTCTTCTGGCTCTTTGCCGTCTTCTTGTCGTTGTTTTTGTCTTCCTTGGACTGCCCCGCTGCTCGTCGTTCACGCCCGAAATATACTCAAAATTGCTACAGCTGCGACTTCAACTTCGCTGGCGCCCGCCAGTTCGTTCGTTTACGCTGTCTCTCGCTCCATCCGCTCTGCTATGATTGGCTGTTTTGCGCTGCATGTCTAATCAACGGTCCTCAAGATCTTCTGTTTTGAGCGAGCCACATCTCCAGGCTAAGTGGGCTAGATATTTTTTCTCCCGACGTATGGTCGTGCGCCGAGACAGCGAGAAAGAGGGGGTTGGCGGGCGTCTTCTGCACATAATTACTGTGCCTTGTTCCTGACATCTCCCAGCCCTATTTATTCCCTTCCACTCTTCACAACGCACTCAAATTACTCGGTAGTTCGATTCTACACGCCTACTGAGGCCCCAATCCCTTCCACCATGTCCTGCACCGCAACTTCAGTGGCTGTGGAGTCGTCTCCTGCTCCAGAATGGGCCTCTAGATGCGCTCCTTTGACCGAACGGACCGCTCTACTCCAGAGACGGAGGCGGAGGCACTCCTTTCACGCAGCACGGCGTCTTTCCTGTGACTACGATGCTGACGCCATCTTTTTAAGGGTAAGCATAAAACGGGTTTAGAATAATCAAAATACGTTCGTCATTAGTAACAATTCTCTGTTTCTAGGTCGAACTATTCCTCGCGGAATTGGAACGACGCCTGCACTGGTTGGAAGAATATCGTCAATCGCACATGGCACACATAGACTCGAGTTTGAAAAGGGCCTATGCGGCTCTGATTGCCGTGAGAGACTCGTGCTCCCACGCGTCTGGTGAGCTAATGGGTGGAGGGAAACGTCGGGCCAAGATTGTCGTGGAAACGTTGGAGAGTCGCTACAATGATGCCCTGGCCACGAAAGAGACTCTGGAACAGAAAGCTCAGGCCAGTATGAAGCTGATGGAAAGTTTCCTCTCGGAATTGGAGACGAGTGTGCAAGCCGTACGTGATCGTGGTATCCAAGGGGCCATTGACGAAGGTTGGCGGGCTGTGGACTCCGGCTTGACACATGCTCGCAAGGTCGTTGATGAAGGAATTGAGCATGCACATCATGCAAAAGCCGCTCTTCGCGAGAGTATAGAGCGTGCAATTGCCCTCGCACAAAAAAATCGCCTTATTAGCTACGCCGACCTGCCCCATCCCTGGAGGGTAAACCCCCATATTCTCAGCGGGTATCGTTTCACCACCTCCAAGGTGGAATGCATTACGTCCATATTTACCCCCTCTAATGAGCTCGTGAATATCTGGTCGCATCTAATCGGGCTGATAATTGTGCTTGCAGTGGCCTTGTATTTTTACCCCGTCAGTCCAAACTTCTCGCTCAGCACAAAAGCAGATGTTGCCGTTGCCATGATCTTCTTCGTTGCTGCGTGCAAGTGCCTCGTCTGCAGTACCATATGGCACACCATGAACGGTATCGCGTCCCAGACGCTCATGGAAAGGTTCGCGTGCGTCGACTACACTGGGATATCCTTCCTTGTCGCTGCTTCCATTGTCACTACTGAATACACCGCTTTCTACTGCGAACCAGTCTCACGCTGGGTCTACATTATCTTGACATCCCTCCTCGGTATCGCCGGTTCTGTACTCCCGTGGCACCCTATCTTCAACCGTGCCGAAATGATCTGGGCGCGCGTCGCCTTCTACGTGGGCTTAACATTGACTGGATTCGCACCAATCTTCCAGCTAAGTCTTACCCGTGGCATAGCTTGGTGCATATACTTTTATGCCCCAATCATCAAGTCCCTTCTAGTCTACCTAGCCGGGGCTCTCATTTACGCTTCCCAGATCCCGGAGCGCTGGCGTCCCGGGTTCTTCGATTACGTTGGAGGAAGCCATAATATATGGCACATAGCTGTGGTGGGCGGGATCCTGTTCCACTATTGTGCAATGCAGGATCTATTTTCGAATGCGTTCCTTCGAGCCCAAGGCGAGTGCTCATGCATTGGCTCGAGAAGCCTGTCCTGCGTCAATTAACTTCTTAATTTCCGCTCCATCTTTTCTTGCATGAGTCAGCGCTGCGAGAGAAGGAGCTTTGGGCACTTTTTCTATCATCTTTGATCATTTTGCTTGCATCATCTCGAAGCTAGTGCAATCATTGGCTTGAGATACTCTTTTGGATAAGGATAAATAGCCTTTCAGTCCAGTAGACAGCTCTACATGATCTGCGAGTCTGCTCGGACAGAGGTAACAGATCACCCGGTCGGTTGGCAATAAAACACTCTTGTAAGGCTGCCCAAGGATAATTTTTGGCTTTCTGTGTTCATATCTTGTTCATAGAGCAGCAAAGTGAAAGAGTATAGAAGGGAACTTATTCTGGTTCTTGCTTGCTAGGCTTTAGTTCAGTTCGTCATCAGCCTCGTTTTATCTCATTGGCATCCTCACCTCGGCAGATTTCTTCACACTTCTCAGGGCGCCACTACCTGACTCCATCATGGTGCATGCTCAGCCGTCCCAGACAAAATACTATCCTTCTTCTTCAGCAACTCGTCATCCTGTAGCGTCGTGCCACGCAGCTCCGCCTCGATCTGCATAATGCGCTTCTGTTCTTCATGCGCAGCAGTATCACCAAAAACGAGGTCCATGTCCTCCAGCGTCTTCCCTCTGGTCTCAGGGATGAAGAAAACCGTGAACAGGAGCGCGAGAAGACAGAATACGGCGAAGAAGATGTATGTGCCCCACGTGATGGTTTCAAGCATGTCTGGGGTGACGAGACCAATGATGCTGGAAGGCGGAGGAGGTATCAGTTACTAGGAAAAGTACATCAAGGACATGGCAAAGGGAAGTGAACAAGACGCACAAGTTACACATCCAAGTCGTAGAGGTAGTGATAGAGATGGCCTTGGAACGGATGGAGAGGTTGAAAATTTCCGAAGGCAAGACCCAACCGATTGGAGCTATTGAGTGTGGTATTAGTGCTTCTGGACATTGATAAACATGCCAATTCCACGGAGCTATGGACATCAGCGTACCGAACGAATACGAGAAATTGATGTCGTAAATGTATATAAACGCGATACCAGCCCATCCGGCGGCTTTGTGCTCAACGAGATGCGAGCCATATGCTCCGATAATTGCGCCAACGATTACCAGGGAGATACAAGTCCCCGTGGCTCCACTCATGAGAAGGACTCGCCGGCCAACTTTGTCAATCCAGAAAAGAGCGGGAAGGGTGCTTAGGCAGTTGACAATACCGTAGACGCCAGTAGCGAGCAATGAGGTCTGAAAGGGATACTTGTCAGTCGCAGAAGATAAACGCATGAATCTAAGAGAAAGTGGAACTTACTGTGTTCCCGTCAAGTCCAAGCTGCCCAAAAATTGTCGGTGCGTAATAGATGAGAGCTTTTAGATTGTTACACCGTCAGCATGTCGCTTGAATTGGGTAAACTGCGGCCTTGCTCGCCTCAACGAACCATTGCATCCCATGAACTGCTGGAAGAACATCACGCAGCATCCAATGGCAAGTCGTTTGAACCTTGACCACGTACTGATAAGAGATATGTACTGCAAACCATCCAGCAGTCAGTAGCACGGCATCATCATTGACCGCTTCCTATGAGAGATTGACAAACCTGAGCAGTATGCAACCGAACACCGGACATGTCTTTGAAGTGCTCCTTCGCGAAGGAGTTCTCGAGTATGACAGAAGCCTTTATCTCCAAATACTCGGCCACGAGCGCCGGATGATCAATAGGGATGCGACGAAGCCTAGCCAGCGTTTGCTGGGCGTCATCATCCCGGTCTTTCATCAACAGCCAACGAGGTGAATCGGGAAACACGAGAATTCCAAATCCAAGAATCAACGCGGGTAGGATTTGCAGGGCTAGGGGCAGTCTCCAGGACGCGTCGGATTGTCCGTTGCAGCCTTCTGGTGCAACATCGTTATAAGGGTCAAAGGCAGGGGAGTCGGCCGTTCCTCCTGTATAGGGGATGTCTGGGGAGCAACGAGTTCCTCCGATGTAATTTGAACCGTAGTCAATCCAATAGCTCGCCAGGATGCCGATTGTAATTGAGACTTCCAAAAAAAAAAGTGTCAGCATGATTTCTGCCATTTTACTCAACCTTATAGGGAAGATACTTACGCTGTTGAAGAACGACAAGCCCACCACGGATATCTGGGAGGGAGACCTACAGATGTAAATATTAGTGACTCCTCAAAATAAAATTATGCAGGGTTCTCATACCTCAGATATATAAAGTGGGACTACCATGGTCAACTGTCCCACTGCAAATCCCGCAACAGCTCGGCCTAACCAGTCAGTAGTCGTGAGCCATAAGTCACCACGAAATGCACGTCAGAATAATCTAGCAGTAATTACCAACGAAGAGCATCGGCAAGTTGACAGCGCCAGCTTGAAGGGCGGAGCCAACCAAGAAAACTATGACGGCCGCCACGATAGAGAACTTTCTGCCAACGAAATCGGTGAATGGCCCATTTACGAGCGAACCCAACCAAGCAGCTATTGTAACGTCCTAGTCAGTATGTCTTCTCTCGCCAGATGAAGCAGGAAAGACGTACCAAGAAGCAACGTTGACACAAACCAGCCCTTGAAACCGCTATCCGTGTAGATTCGAGGAAATGTCGCACCGAAGGACTCCATGGTAAGCACACCCGAGACGACGCCTTGATCATAACCAAAGAGTAACCCTCCAAGCGACGAGAACTAACAGCCTTTTGCATCAGCACTGGCTCTGGATTGTTCAGAGTCTGACGAAAGGACGGACCAGCGCAACACCAAAGAGGAAAGGATTCTTGAAAATATGCATGAAAGCTCCAGGTTTCGAGACAGTCCCGGAACTTGGGGCACCGTCAATACTGGCGCCAGCCATATTTGTTGTCGCCAGCACAATCACGGTTGCTTCTTAGTGTTGGTGCAGAATACGTGTGGCCTGTCAGTATCTAGCAAAGTATGAACGTCCTCCATACAAATCGTTCGCAAGCACAAATTTGGACAGCGCCTAACAAAACGGAGTAGGCCAGGTGCGCTTCCTATATGTTCGCTGCGTCTCATTTCCTCTCTCCGCTTGTCTCCCTTCATTCCAAGACAACCCCCACGGGCGCCCACTTTGACGAGCTAAAACTCGTAGTGGGTGGTGTGTTAAGACTCAAATCCAAGCATCCCCGTCTGGGGCCCTCTGACCCGGCACATCATGTCGAATCGGCATGCAACATCCCACTTTCGAGATTCTTCGGTGGTACCGCATTCCTGTGAGAGCAATCCACAGACACGAGAGAGCGTGAAGCTGTATGGGGGTCAACAACCAACCATGGCCCAATGTCGGGATCCATCTTGTCGATGATCAGCGGTCAACGGCTCCTTGGATTGGACGAATCACTCCGTATAACGAGCGGCAGGGAGAGCCGAAGGGTATCATCGTTAGTGGATTCCTGAAAGTAGAAATATGAGCGGTCTCAGCAAGTGAAGTTCGAGGAGTGAAATTGCTTCATCTCGTCATTTATATATTTATTGAGCTGGCACTCTCACGAGGTTTCTTGTGCGGTGTAGAAACACTAAGTACATAGTGCTGTTTTGTGAGTCCGAAGATGAAGCTTGGGTCAACTTAGTGAGCTTCTCGATCCAAGGATGCCAAGACCACGGGATCCAAACGCCTTTTCGGCTTGGCAAGCCAAAAAAAAAGACTCACTCAGAAAACATTCTCCACATTTCTACAAAACTTTAACGCCCGCTTCGCCAGCTAGGGTTTGAAGAAATCCTAGGACATTACTCTAGCACACAACTGCCGAAGTATGAAGAACCAGGAGTACTCAAATTCTCGAACTTTTTCTTCATCGATCTGCTACTGTGACCACCCTTGCATTCCAGAATGCTAAAGTAACTGGCTGGCCAAAGCCATGCCAACCCGTCAGCCCAGTATGGCCACATATATTAGCAAAAGATCTCTCCGAGGTGCAAGAAGAAGACAGATGTATACATAAACAACGTGCGCAAAAGATGCAAAGTAGTAGTACTCCAGAAGAAGGTTTAATACAGAATGTGAGACAGTGCGCAGGCAGCTTGTGCAAAAGGACCCATCCTTAAGTCAGTGGCACCAGTCACATTCTAAGGTCAACGAGGAGGTGTTATGAAAATGAAGATTAACATCGAGTCCTGAAGTAAATGGCAATGTTGACCCAGAATCGTCATCTTGATTCTTAATTGGGTAGGATTGGCGCGGCGTGACGAATCGCTCCATGGTTCTTCAAGAGTTGGATCATCGCGATTTTCCGCTGATACTTTTCTTCTTGCCATTGAGGCAGACTAGTGCCAGATTGAAGTTTCTGCTGGATAATAGTCAGGATGTCCTCCCTGGATTCAAGTTCAAGTTCTTCCTCATCCAGCTCTTCCGCGGCTTCAAGTGCATTTTCGTATGATCCGCTTTGCAGCTGTAGATTGGGATCTGCTCCCCCTTCCTCGAGAAGAATCCTTGCAACATTCTCATTATCATTTGCAATCGCTGCTACCAACGCACTCCCATATATCCCTCTACTGACCTTCAAATTTGCATCAGCCCCCAGTTCCAAGAGGGTCCTTACAACACTTTCGTTTCCCACAGCGGATGCTGCCACAAGGGGGCTGCCATAAGTCCCGCGACGAGGTTGGCTGTTAACGTCCGCGCCACCCGACTTTACGAGCAGATGCATCACCTCTTCGTCCTCGAGAATTGCTCCTGCTGCTACCAACACGCTGCCGTAAACTCCCTGGGTAAACTCTAAATTGGTGTCCGCGCCAAACTCAAGCAAAAGTTGAACGATATCCCGAGATCCAGACACCATAGCGGCGACCAACCCGTTGGTGTGCGCGCGTAGCCGACTATTGAGCTCTAGATTCGGATCTGCGCCGGCTTCTAGAAGCAGCTTGACCATATCCTTTCGCCCAGTTGCCACGGCAGCTTCCAGTGCACTACAGTAAAATGCTCTGACTCCTAATCGAGCATTGACTTGAGCCCCAGCCTCCAGCGCTGTTTGGAGAATATCAAGAGCCCCACCAATGATAGCAAGGACAAGTAGTGAAGTCCCCGATTGATTGCAGAAATCCGGATCGAACTTCTGGGAACTGTAAAGTTCTTTTAGGAGGAAACCAAGCCCGAGTATGCAGAAAGCGGGCAAAGGAGAGGTGGTTGGCTCGAATTCGTGAATTAGATGGGAATGCTCGAACTCGTATCGCTGGGAGACAGCAATACGCTTGAACCATCGGCGGTATGCAGTCCCACTTTCAGTTAGGGATGGCCCAAAGAAGTCTTTGAGTAGCGCAGAGATGGTCCCCTTCAGGTTGTCTCGCGTGCCGCCAGGCCTATCATCAGGGCCCTCCCAATACTTGCGAACATGTTCTGCCCAAAATCTTCCCGCATAGCAAAGGAGCTTGGAATAAGGGGTTTCAGCTTCAGAGTATGAAAAGCTGCGCTCTGTCTCTTTCCAGCTGGCAGGCTGGTTCAATTGAGACAGGCAGACCTTGCTTATCATACCGTGGATTCGTTTGGATCTCCAGCCATGGGAATTCTCAAAGTACTCTTGGACAGAAAGATGAGACAGTCGACACACTTCTAGAAGGTGGTCGATAACCACGAGATTGCGACAAGCGTCAAGAACGAAATCGATGTCGATGTCGATCTCTTCTTGCGTATCGTTGTCGGGATCATAGCAAACAGCACCTAGTAAGACGTCTGGAGGTATAGGTTCAGCACTGCCCATTATCCACTGGAACGCACGGAAGGCTACCTCGGGTTTACTTCCGTCAGATTCACGGATTTGAGTATATAGCTCATCATATGCTTTCTGTAAATCCTTCGGTAGCTTGCCTAAGCGGGCACGGATATCGCTTTCACGTTGAAGAGACAAGAGCTGGTCAATCTGTAGGGCTGCCCATTGGAACCTTGAAAAACAAGTTAGATCATAATTTGCATGAACAGTCTTACAGAGGAGTTTTCCAGAGGCTCTTACATTCCTCTACTCTCTTCGAGGAGAGTTCGAACGATCTCCTCTTGTAGCTTTGGAGATATCGGTCGACGCCTCCGTGACTGGCCTTTCTCTAGTTTCTCTTTGACAAACTTGGCAATATCGTCTTGGTTATCCTTTGCATCTATGCCGAGGTTCTGGCCTTGTTCGAGCCGCCATTTGATGTCGTCATCACGTCGGCTAGAGATAAGAATCTTCACACCTTTCAATTCGCCAACTAAATAATCGAAAAGATCCATAAGCCATTGTCTGTCGTCAACAACCTCATCCAAGGCATCCAAAACCAATGTGGTACGGGAATAGGTTGGTATCAGTTTCATGAGCAGATTTTGACACTCATCGAAGTTCAATCGAGACGAAGAAAAACCAGATTTCCGTTTGGCTTCGTAAATTTGAACGAGAGGTTCTTGAATGGCACTTCCATCTGCGGATATTGATAGCTGTTTCACGAAGCTGTGCAAGACACTCAATGCATCCCGGCGGCCATTTTCGTTCCGATTGCAATAAAAGTACACCAGTCGACAATCGCTTGGCTGGTTGAGGGCTTTGTTTATGAAGTTTGAAACTAGCTTCGTTTTGCCGGCTCCGCCTGGCGAGACGCGTCAGTACTAGTACGACGAGCATGACTTGGGACTCCGACGTACCAATTGCATGAAGCCAGAGAATCATTGACTTGTCAGACGATTGCCATTGTTTAAAGCACTCTTTTTCAAACAACCACTCTCCAGTCCCTGGAGTGAGACCTGTAAAAGCAGCTTCATGATGGTCGCGGAACGGAACGTTGGAGACCCAGGATAGTATTTTATCCCGCTCATCTTCAGAAGCTTTCTTCCATAGAGCCTCGACTTTGATATTGATGCGTCCAATAGACTCGTTTAAGTCCTTAATCTTCGCCAAATCTCGTAGATGCTCCTTTAATTCCTCGATGCGACGCGATGACTCTTCACGATGAATTTGACTGTAAACACGCTCGCAATTTTCTGCCTCGACCTCAACCCTCACTTCAAAAGCATTGCATTCGGTTTCAAAACTTGTGATTTCGTCTAAATCCCAAAATGCCTTGACAAAGCGGCTAGCGGTATCCTTCTCGTACAGACGAATTGCCTTGACAAGAAACTGCAGGATGCAGGTGTACAGCTTGACCATTGCCGCCGTAAAGTTCTTTCCTGCTTGGTCAAGGCTTGGGTCATCAGGAAACAGCTGCTCATAGACTTTACACCGATCAATAACGTATAGAATTTTGTCAAGGCCAAGAAGGAGGGAGGCCATTTGTTCGCTATCAGCAGTAGCCAACTTACAAATCCGATCAGTATGAGTAATCACAAGCTGGGAAAGACTGCCAGAGAATATCAGCGACTGTGTGTCCATACCTCAAGCAAAAAACTGATACAGCTCCACGGTAAAGCTGCATTAGTCTTGTCGATACTCGCCACGAGATCTCCCACCTTCTGAAACTTGTGCAGCCATGTCATGACTCTCTCTGCTATGGCGCGCACTTTCCATGTGTGACCCCGAAATTGGAATGTCCATTGCTTAGACTCGCACACTTGGCGCTTCTCCTCCACCTTGCGGATGAGGAGCTCAATAACGTTCTGCTTGTTGTTTTGAGCTGCTACGGGTTCGATACATGTCCTCTCGGAATCTGAAAGGTTCATGAGAGCGAACCCCCAGAGGTCCCTTACCGATGTACCGGTAGATGGCTGGGCTTGTTGAGGGTTTTCTGCTGGTAAAGAGGGTCCGGCATAGCTCTGATGGCGCTGATCAGCCGCCTGGATTGCAGGCGTGGACACTGGCTGGCTAGCATCCTTTGGATAGGATGTGCTTGATGTCTGGTTTGTTGTGGGCACCGGCAAAGTAGTACTACTGCTGGTGGTGACACCATGCTTGGAGGACGATTCAGTGTGTGCATGGCGGCTTCTGGAAAAGAAACTGCGTATCGCGTCTCGTTTTCGCATGGAGGATGACACGTTGAGCTTGACTCTAGATTCTCCGTAAATTGCTTAACAAAAGTGCCAACGTCAATCGTCGCACTTCAGGGCACCCGTCAGGAGAAGTGCCCACTCAACAGAAGTCGCAGGTTGCAGTTTTGAATGTTGTGCGCCCCGCGGCGATCCTAGACTAATTTAGGGTTCACCTCGCAGGACGAGGAGCCTCACAGATGGTAGCGTTCTCATAACTTTGTGATTGTAGTATCTATTTCGTAGTTTGCAGTCGAGATAAAAATTGAGAAATTGCGATATGTCCGTAGTGACACTTTTTATTTAGGTAATGTAACACGCTGCCTGTCTCGTACAAAGGCCGAAAATGCGAAATCTATGGTTCTCTAGTGTATTCGTCGATATTAGAGGCCAACATCTTAAATTGGTGCAGAAGGCTTCTTTTCCAGCTCACGCAACAGTGGCTCAACTTATCCTCTGTTCAAACAAATCTCACAGCTCCATGTCGCAGCACTTGATGACTTGCCACGACTTGTTCCTTCTCGCCTTGTTCACTTTGAGCCTCCTGATGTGCTGTCATTCCCCGCGTAAAAAGCTAAAAAGCGGATAAACTCGGAGCTAAGCGCATTGACACTCAGGATTTCTCCGTCGAGCAAAAGATCAATATGAGAGCTTGAAGGCAACTCTTCTCACGCGCGAGGATGTAAAAACGAGCGCTTGATACAGAGATTTTCGAACAATTGGCAGAATTTCACGCGGCTCGTTAGGTTGTTAACCCTTAACGTCAGCTTTTTGAACCTCATTTGGACGACTCCATCTGTCATCAGATTGTACTGGCTTCTTCTGAAAACGTCCCTGCAGCCAGCATCGGTACATCTTCAGCTTCTTCTGGCGATTGACAGTCAGTCGATTGTCTATAGCCAACTCAATCAGTTCGAATCCGGTTTCATGTTCAGCTGATGCAGCGTCGTTTTCAACAGTTGAATCTCCTGCTGGAGCATAAGGAGGTAATCCTGTCCTTGGGGACCACTTGCCCCAAATATGGGCCAGCTCATCTCTCTCAAAGAAGTAAACTCGGGTTCCATCACCCCTGGCATAGAAGTTCTCCCCCATCCATCGCCCCTTCTTGAATCTGACTTGTGCCAAATCCCCGCGCCCGTAGTCGCGGAATAAAACCAATCCACCTGGCTTCAGGACACGGTATATATTTGATACCGCACGCTCCCATTGACTTGGTGCTAATGCAGAAAATATGAATATCATAATAACCACGTCCACGGAACCCTCACTCAGACCTGGTGGGAGGGATCCTTCTCCTTCAGCCGCCACATCCCACACATCGGCTACAATATACTTTTCGTTGTATTCTTCACTCTTTCGCATGACCTCAACAGCTCTCTTTGAAAAATCACAGGCGTGAACCCTAAGTTGCTCGTTCTTGTTGTTGGCTATAATCGGGAATGCTGTGTTTCCGGCACCGGCCCCGACTTCAAGAATTACCTTAGGGCCTGCATCTTCCTTGGTCACCTCTCCCAGCACCGGAAACTCCTGCTGTAGCCACTTTCGATCTTTGAAAAATTTGTCCGCGTTGTTCTTGTAGAACAGGTTCCACCACTTCGCTGGGTCTGCATTGAAGCGCTGTCGGTCAAAGTCAGAAACTGGGTGAGCACGCTGTTTGGCGTATTGAAGTTCAGCGAACTGGCGATATTCGGGATCTGTCTCAACATGATCCCAAGCATTATATTCGAATACATCATCGCCTTCCTCAAGATATCGTGAGCCAAACTGAAAAGGATCCTTGCGTTTTTCCTCGCTGGTGGGGCCATCAGGCCGACGTGGGATCTGTGGTGGCTCGACAAGTTGGGCAATGGTGGTGTAGTCCACATCTTCCGTGAGAGGCAATGGAGCCATTTTCAACTGCTATGCACTGAAGTTGAAGGCCGGGTAACGAGTAAAGAGAGGGAATTCAACGAGAGGCATGTGAAGTACAAAGCAGAGATCATCCAAAAAATGTTTGAGAGTGTGCTCTTGAGGAAAACCTGGACCTGAAGAAGTTCTCTCATTGGCTATATTTCTCGACATACTAAGCTTGAATCAGGTTAGCGCATCTTGAAGGCATGATGGCCAGATGACGTACTCTTCAATGAGTGCGGGGAGAAAGGACTGGTGATTGGTCAATCTTTTTACGAACAATTACGGACTACCAGGAACTACCCTACCTCAACCACTTAAATCCCCGACACGCGATCCTAGCCTGTAACGAAATTCCGCAATCGCGCCGGCCCGAGCGGCTGAGCCTCACTCTGCCCCAAGAGCCTCAGGAATGCCCACCCAGCAGAGTCAAGCAAGAGCAGAGGACAGCTTTTCTTTTCTCCCACCATGGGCATTTCTCGACCCTGGCTTCGTTGCTTGTCTGGAATGTGATTCAAAGCAGTAGGCCTGGCAGGGCCACTACTAGCAGCCATCACTTGCTGCTTCTCCAATTGAATAGACCCTGTACGCTCGACTTCAGAAGTTTTGTTAAACCTCGCCAAAAAAAGCAAACGATTGGGTCCAGATCAATCTCTCCAAAGTTACTGTCTGGATCTGTGCCTCTAAATCCGGCCACGATGTTTGCTCTTTCTCGCCTCTGCTGTTGCTTTCCGATACAACCAGGAAGAGATGCCGCCTCTCGACCAACGGGTGCTTCTCCTCCCCTCGAACCGATTCATCCTTCAGGTGAAATCCGTGGGGAGTACGATATGGATCAACCCTACTGGCCTACTTGTCCCCTTCCCCGGTATACTCCACGGCCTATAAGCATCTACGAAAAAACAATTGTTTTCAGCCGTGGGCCAAACGCAGACACCCAACCTACGAGTGAATACCCACGTGATGAGAAAAGGCAGCCAGATTCCACTGGTGATCAAGAGACCCATACCGATTGCGCGGCACAAAATACAGGGGGCGACCACTCCTCCGATGCGTCGTCGACATTTTCGATTCCTAGTAGTTATGGGAATACGTCCACAGCTACACGTTCCCCGCCACCACCGTATTCAGATTCATGTGCGACGTCTCAGCGCACACCGTCCATATGCTTGACAACTACAGAAACAACTGCAACGCAAGTTACCCTGAACACCGGGGACTTTTACCCAGCAGTGTCTCCCTTGCAGCATCCTCAGCCAGTACTGTCTCGTGGCCGGGATCGGGGTCAGTGGATGACACAAGATACTGACTGTAGACGGTCTTGGGACTCTCAGAGGTCAACACCAGTATTTCCTCCCGCTTACTCGAGAACATGAGACATCATAAGACCATCCGTCGCCTCGCGAAAGATCTCAGAATATAACGGCTTCGGCTTCAAACTATAATACATCCAGCCAGAACTTCTAGGTGGAACGATCCGCGGGTGTATCATCCGGCACCCTGCCACCCATCTTACTGCTCATGGACAATTGGAACATCAAAAAAGCAGAGGAGACAATGCCTTTCCATGCTTTAGATCGACTTCGCTGCCTTCACAGGTTGCGGGTCATATTTCCTCGATGTCACGTCTAGGGACAGATATTTCACGTCGTCGAAAGCCGCACCTGACAGAAGCTCTCAACTTGTTTTCTCCAACTTAAGAGCAATTACCTCCTAATTGTTTGATTTTCAACTATGACTGAGGAAGTCGGGAAACGGAAACGAATCCTTTACGTCTGCACTGCTTTACATGCCACTTTCTTTATATGCTGCGTATATACCGCGTCGTGGGGTTGGTGACCCCTTCGCTCATATATCTAGACTTCACGTAAGCCCATATACTACCACTATATTGCGAATTCCTTTTAGGACTACAGTCCTGGGAGGTGGGAGAAGCACTTGGTACATGTTGTTAAGAAACATCGGACATGATGAGATTCGAAAATTATGTATTTCGCTAAGTTGGCAAGCATGCAAGAATGCTGACCCTTGATCCGATCACAATACTCCGTGAAAACAGGCCATCACTGGTAAGGTATAAAGGAGCAGAAAATTGGGTATTATCTTCGAGTGAAGCACAAACTCAGGGCGATCAATAGAGGAGAAACTGGGAGAAACGGATCAAAGACTGCTATCAAGACGAACGCTCTTCTCGCAGAATTGAACAGCCGGTCAGGTACAAAAGCATAAAAATAAAGTGAAAGTCGAAGGAACCATGCTGAAAGGGCATTCTTCAATAGTAAGGGACAGGAATGACAGAAGGATCATAAAAAAAGGAAAAACTTCACCCACAATATGCTCTTGGACCGAGATAGAAGCGCATTTCAAATTACATTACACCCCGCCCTGGCCCAGATTTGAAGCACTCTGTAATGGGAGAAAGAAAAATAAACATGGGTATAATTCCATCAAGATAAGGATATAAGCGCGCATCAATGCAAAATGAGAATATCTGGAATATCAAAGGCACCCGAACAGTGGGAAAAATAGTAAAGAAAGGTTGGCCAGGAGATCCCGAAGGCTGGGGAAAGATGACGGTGAAGCCGTATCACCCATCTTCACCTGGCTCAGTATGCTCGGATGCACTTCCTATCTGTTCATCTTCATCAAATTGTGCCGCAGCCGGGGCCAGAGTGGAGCTTGAAGCAGCAGCTGGACCTGGGATTGGCGTAGAAGTCAGAGAAACTGGTCCGTGAAGCTGAGGCTGTCCTTGAACTTGTGAAAAGATCTGGCTTATGTTCGGAGCATTGTTGTTTGCATGACTATGAGGGACGTATTGAGTTGATGGCAGCTGAAGCGCAGATGGCCCAGCCTGGACCCCAGCGTTACTATTGTCGGCAGCCCCGCGAGCATTCAGCTCAAGACTGCCAAAGAACTGACCGGCGAAACCTGCAACTTCATTTGCCAAGTTGCGTTCCAATGCTACCGCGAATTTTTCCAGTTCTCGTTTGCGCAGTTCCTCACGTTTAGCTTGCTCCTCTTCCTTATGACGACAGCTACCATCGCGAACTTTATCTCGATGGCAGTTCGGGCAGTGGTAGTTATTTTCGCAGTAGGAACACTTGCACGGTGGGTTTGCTTGAATGCAATCTTGGCACACGCGTACCAGGCAAGATGTACATTCTCTCAGGACACTGGAGCAACGCTGTCGCTGATCGCCTATCGCTCTAAAACTAGGACAGAAGAAAGACTGACATCCGACCCACTTCGGTGCTTCTTGGGGAACCTCAGAATATATCGAAGGTGAAGAGGATCCAGTATGCATGTTAGAATTGATCGGTGAATTTAAGTCTGTAGAAGAGCGCATGACCATCGTCTGGGTTCCAGACGACAGCTGGGAGGTACCAGGCTGGTTGATTGCTGCTGGTACAACAGAAATTTGGAAGTCCGTATCCTGAGAATGGTGCGAGTTGATAACTGCCTGTGATTTCGAAGCAGCGCCCATATCAGGATTGCGATTGGGATTTCCAGAGTCTGATTTAAGCGCCGACTTCTCAAGGTGGAGCTCACGGTATCCACAGATTCCAAGACGCAAACCTCGCAGGTCATGTTCCATGCACAGCGGCCTAGAGCAACTTTTGCAGTGGACTTTCCACTGGGGCGACTCAAAGCACTCTTGACATAGATTCCGCGGACATAGACAAGGTTCATAGTCTGGCGGACCAAGCAACCATCGCATCATTTCCGCGTGTCCTGCTTCAAGAGAGTAGTCGGGTCTCTTTGGATCACCATAGGCATATCTTGGGAAAGTTTTGCTCCACTCATTGGAAGAGAATTCCGGGTCTTCCCAGCCGCGCTTCCGAGGAAGAGGGACGGCCCGTATTCGGTCACTGACAGAGCTGATCCCACCACCGCCAGTGAAGACAGGTTCCGTGCAACACCAATGGAACTTAAGAGTAGGGTATGCCGCAGCAGGAGGGACGCCGTTCGGATTATTATTATTGTTATTATTGGCGTTTGGAGTTGGGTTTTGATTCGGTTCTTGCATAAGACAAGGGGATATGGTCGCTCCGGGAGCCCACCAAAAGGATTCCGTGGCATCATCTGATGTCGGTTTGTGTCGAGGATATGGGATATCATAAGCGCAGCTAGAACATAGTGTTTTTCTGCAGCCGACGCAATGCATCAATACGCTGCACTGCTCACATCGCTCATGGATGTCCTCGCCGCATGAATCACATTTGATATCTTCCACGAAAACCCGATGGCTTCGACGTAAATGGGCTGGAACTGTTTTACCCTCCCCGGGCTGGTTCCCATCGATAGTGCCCAAGGCTTCTCCGGAGCTACCCGTCTCATCGTGCTCCCACAACCGCCCATCGCGTTTGGTCGTTTCCACAGTGTTCCCGGGAGGGCCGATCCAATTCTTAGATCTCCATAGTCGGTCAAACACCACCCAAACCTCTGCGTTACCCTGCGGTGCCCTCATAGAAGCGTATCCCCTTCTTCTAAAACATCTACTAGCTGGGGTTGTACACCATGCTGTATCCGTCCAAATGCCCAATTTGTGACATAATTTGACTAATTCGTGTGTGGGCTCCGAATCTGAGTCTCGTCGTTGCAACGATGATGTAAGATAAGGGCGTCGTCGATGATGACGGCAACGATAGGTATAAAGGCTCTTGAGCGCGAGTCGTTTGGCAACCGACGAGGAGCCGGACTTCGTTGCAAGATCTGCATCGTACTGTAAACCAAACATGGTAAGATAGGGAATTATGTGATATTTTAACGACACATTTTTGCATCCTCGAACGGACAAGTGCTCTAGGGTGTCCCTCCGCATATTTAGGACTGTCGACGTTAGATTCTGGCCCGACACCGCAGTATTGTCAAGATCCAAGCTCCGTAAAGAGGGCGAAAATGGTATAACCACCTGCAAAAGCAGTTGGTCGAGCGCGTAAGGTCGTGACTGGCGTTGAGTAGTTTGAGCGGTACCCGGGTTCTGTGGGCGAGGCTGATTCCCTGAGGGATGGGCCAGGCGGAAAGAAAGATATTGCCATGCCGTCGGGTATGATCTCAAGAAGTTTCTAAGGTAACGGGAAGTGTGATATAGTTGGAAGATCGTATCCGTAGGGGCTTGTAGGAGGAATGATTCGAAGATAGGCGCGTGAGTGGATATGACTCGTTCAAATGTTGAGAGACGATGCTTAGGAGCAAGGCCAGGTTCGTCATCATCTTCGATGGTCAGGGAACCCGATATCGATGACGGTCTTGAGACGTCTGATTCAGATACACTATCTAACAATAGGCGATCAAAGCTCTGCCGCTCAATGTCTGGAGTCATTGTGCAACGGCTCAGACGGGGTGAATGCGGTTAGGAATAAGGCGCTTTAGCGAGAGGGAGGTCTGTGGCATCATATGAAGGGGAGGAAAGATGCCACGGTCAAGACTTTCACAACTTAGAAAATCAGGAGAAGCAATGACAAATACCAGACCAAAAGGAGTGAGTCAGTATTCTGCTACCTGACACCAGCCCAAGCTGTTGTAGAAAGTGGCAGGTGTGCCTGGAGGAGATTAGATAGAATCATGGAAGGAGAGAAATTGGGAAAGAGGGTGTTTTTCCTCTGTCAATGGACTGAACAAAGAAGAGGGACAACGATGGTAACAAGTTTCTTTCATAACTGCTTGTCATGTTGTTCAAGGATCAGTAAAACTTCTGGCGAAGATTCCCTCAAAAGAAGGTGAAGAATTCACAGCCCTGCCACGTTGGGTGTCATGTGACATCATGACTTAAAGGTTGTGATTGATTGAGAGGATGCAGATACTACATACTACTGTAGTAGTATATACTGCTTTTGTAGCATGTTAATTAGCAGTCAAATGGCTCCGGGCATCCCAACTTGCAACTCTTAAATATAGGATGGCGGGGAAATCTGTGTCCTACTTGTATCCTCATTCTAGGACTTTTAGACAATAGGGAAGTCTTCCTTTTAGTCCAGTCCTGTTCCCAGTAGTAGAAGTTGGAAGGGCTAGTAGTCCTCAGATGTATGCACTGCAGTAAATTACTATGTAATGCCTATTTAACGCTGATCTGTGTCGTCCCCAACAATATATCCACGTGCAATACCACACCGGCCTTCTACTACAACAGTGCCTCTCTCTCGATCGGCACTACCAGCTTCATATTCAATGGTAAAATCACTTCCTAGTCCGCTCCATGTCCTCTGGGTCCTGAGATACTCTGCACCGGGAGAGACCACTCCAGCAATAGTCGCAACGTCCCCATTAACACGCTTGGCAAGAGCCTTTGAGCCTCGAATTTGGGACGACGACCTTGTATCTGTTGCTCTCATCGGCCGACTGTCGGTGACATACCGTCCTGTCCGCAGATTGAATTCCGGGGGCGCAGTTTCTGGTTCAGAGAGCTCATTCTCGTCGACCTGCACTCTAGCAGATATATCTGGTTCCTCAATACCGTTTAAATCACCGGACCGACCACATTCCCCGTTGCGTTCAGCAGCTTTTGCCTTATCAAGAAGTGGCTGGAAATCACTGCTCCACTCTCCCGTCCAAACGCGTTCTGCATCGCTCTGAAGAGCCAACTCTAACTCAAAAGGAGTAATGAGTGGTTTCCAAAAATCCTTGCTCTCCACCAGCGAACTTTCCCAACAACCTATGACGACCCAGCCAGCAATTTCGCTGAAGTTAGCCAACTTTGCCGCATTCAGCTTGCCAACGACGAACAAATAGCTCTTTTTGCCGGCCTTGGCAATCTGCCTCTGTACATGTTCAACGATATGCAGGTAGTTCTTGACACTCAATGTGTTGACCAGAATTCCAAAGACCGGAGCAGTGCTCAGAGACGTCACAATGGCGTATCTCCGCCGTAACGCAGCGAAAGTAGAAGCAACCACTGGCTTTGTTGTACGCCCCTGGTTCGTAGGATATATGCGGATCGACCCAACACGGGACGAAAGCGTCAACAAGAGCGCTGTCGGTGGATCAGATATGTGGAAAACATGCCAGTCTTTAAGTGTCTCAGGGTCCTCCAGCACAGATGGAGGAACAGTTCTATTGGGAATTGGTGAGGAGGGTTGATGCACGACCTTCGTGCCAAAAACATTGGTGTAGCTTTCATCCACCAACCTTGATACTATCGTGTCAACATGGTCAGAGAAAATAACATCTGCGACAACAGCAATTTTCTCCGTTTTGTCCGGGTATGATTCCTTCAGCACCTCAACCACAGCTGCGTGGTCAAGCTGTCGATGTGTAAATACATGAATGACTGGTAGCCTGGATGTTGGTGATAGGCACGCTCTTCCATAGTGCACCACCACGTCAGCGTTGACGTGCTCAGCAGCTACCTCATCCACGCAGCATGAGCCGTACGAAGTATCCGCAAGGATATACAATTTGGGCGCCGAGGCAGCAGACGGCTCTTGGATCTTCAAGCCGTCGGCGAGAGGATCTGCCAAATCTTTCTTTGTTGCGTTTTCCCTATCATTGTTCGTCGACCCTGCGTTGGCTGTCTCCCTGCTCCAGTTCTCGCTATGTCGTCGAGTAGCCGAACCCCGCTGTTCAGCCGAAAGGCCACGACTCAGGAGCTGGAACACCTTTGGGGCATCAGGCAGCATTTCATCGGGAAACTGCAAGGCAATCCGTTGCCATCTTCCTTCTTTTATTTCCTTCAATGTCCTTTCGATATCGTATATGACGCACAGTTCCTCTTCTGATAGATTTTCATCTGGAGGATGCACGGTCTGTGGGGGAGTCGTGGCGTCAAGAATATGAGTATCCGGCGTGGAGAGAATCGGAGCCGCATTCAAAGTAGGCCCCATTTTTGGCCAGCAGCACAATCCTGCCTTTCAAGTTGACGCTCAGAAATATGGCGGTTGCCCAATGCCCACTCCTTGATCTCTGATTCTAAAGTTTTGCAGCAGGGCGAAAATTCAGCTTATGTCATCAATCCGATCGGATAAGAAGTTACCTAACTAGTCGATCGCTATCCCCCATCGCGTACGCGTCCAGCACCTTAATCAACAAAAATGCCCACACCAAGATTCCAACAGCCTTCTAATCAGGAAGAAAAGATTCTTTTGGCTATTCAAGCATTAAAAAAAGGTCAAATTTCAAGTATCAAGAAAGCCTCTGCCTTATGTGCTGTTCGCTACACCACTTTACAAAACCGATTGAAAGGTCATACGACGCGAGAGAATTCCCAACTTAGAAATCGAAAACTGACCTCTACAGAGGAGTCAGTCCTTGTCCAATGGATATTATCCATGGATGAACGTGGCCAGCCTCCCCGGGTGAGAACCGTACGAGAAACAGCCAATCTTCTTCTTGCCAGCCGCGATGCCTCTGCCAATCCACCTACTGTTGGTGAATGCTGGGTCAATCGATTCATCAACCGCCACTCTGAGATAAAGACACGATACTCCCGATCGTACGACTTCTAACGAGCCCTATGTGAAGATCCCAAGGTCATTCGAGAGTGGTGTGAGCTTGTACGAAACACCATTCAGAAGTATGGGATTGTACAGGAGGATATATACAACTTTGATGAGACTGGCTTTCAGATGGGGGTTATTGGGACAGCCAAGGTTGTTACTGGGTCTGAAAGGTCTCTCCGTCCAAAGCTTGTGCAGCCTGGGAATACTGAATGGGTCACAATTGTTGAAGGAGTGAATGCAACTGGCTGGTCATTGCCCCCAATGATCATCCTCAAGGGGAAGTGGCACCAGGCTTCGTGGTATGAGAATGGACTGCCATACAACTGGAGGATTGAAACCAGTGAGTCTGGATGGACAAATGAGAAGCTGGGAATGATCTGGCTCAAAGAGATATTCAACAAATATACTCAGGCTCGCACAATTGGCCGATACCGACGCTTGATTCTGGATGGACATGGCAGTCATAATGGAGCTGAGTTTGATAGGTTCTGCATGGAGAACCTGATCATTCCTCTCTATATGCCAAGTCATTCTTCCCATCTTCTGCAGCCATTGGATGTGGGCTGTTACTCCCCTCTGAAGCAATTATACAACAAAGAGGTGGAGAAACAAATGAGGCTTGGAATCAACCACATTGATAAAGAGGAGTTCTTGACCATTTATTCTTCTGTTCGTCCAGCAGTTCTAAGTGAAAAGAGCATTCAGAGTGGTTTCAGAGCTACATGACTGGTTCCATATAATCCGGAGCAAGTTCTTGCCCAGCTCAACACTCATATGGATACACCAACCCCTCCAGGGACTCCTCATAGCTCTCAAGCCTCCTGGGCCACAGCCACGCCTCAAAATGTACGACAACTGGAGTTTCAGAGTGAGAAGATCAAGAAATACCTCAAGCGCCGTACGCAGAGTCCACCCAGCCCAACTACTCGAGCTCTGGATCAGCTAGTCAAGGGATGTCAGATGGCCATTCACAATGCTGCTGTTCTGGCAGAAAACAAGGCATTACGAGCTACAAATGCCAAACGAATGAGGAAGACCTCGCATGTACGTAAGCCAGGGAGAGGGTTTGACTGTCCAAGAAGGGATGGATCGCGTACGAAGGCTCAATGAAGGTCAAGGAGGGGTGGTTGAGCAGCCTGAGTCACAGCCACAAAAGCGCGCACCACCACGGTGTAGTTTGTGTAATATAGTGGGACATACTGCTCGTGCGTGTTCTCGGCGTAGAGGGAATAATCTATAATGTAATTAGGTATAACTATCTTCTATATAGTTGTTGAATAATTTACTCGTAAGTGCTGTTGTGGAAAAGCGATCGACTAGGTGATAGATTACGTTAGTTAACGTAAGTTAGTTAACTAGTTGACTAACGTTAAACCACTCCACTCTTTCAAAACTCTTCAGCACTGGAACAGTTGCGTGGCTCACTAAGATCATTGATGTGACGATTCTACTTCTTTTAAAACCCCAGCTAACTACACAAGCACTTCGTCAAGGCTACAGATCAGCCCTTGCCTCCTCACCAGCCCACACGCGACGTATCAACTCCCGTATTGGCTCCCTTTGAACTTCTCGCGGGTTCCAGTATGGATTGCTCACTACAATATCCGCAGCCTTATCAATATCGTCCTCCTTCATCCCAAGCTCTTTCGCGCCCCTCTTTATCTGCAATTTTTTTAAAAGGACATTCAACCCATGAATCGCACTCCCTTGACTTTCGGGAAGAACCTCGACCAACGCTGCCATGGTGTCTGGAATTTTGGGAGCATTATATGCCAGCGCGTGGGGAAGAACCGCGGCATGTGTCTCTGCATGTGGAAGGTTAAAACTTCCTCCCAGCGCATGGCAGAGCTTGTGATGAATGGCCATGCCTACGCTTCCAAGGCAGGTGCTGCATAGCCAAGCACCATAAAGAGCCTTAGAACGTGCTGATGTGGAAGCTGGGTTGGCGACTATTTCTGGTAGGGACGATGCCAAATTCCTGATGCCTTCCAGAGCGAGGAGTCGTATCACTGGGTTTGTATTGCGAGCATATAACGCTTCCACTGGATTTGCAGGTGAGATTATGGACATCCAGAATAGCTCTGAACCAGAATATGTGTAACATACCCGCATGCGCGATTGCATTGACGCCGCTGGCTGCACTTATACCAACGGGAAGACTCATGGTCAGTTCAACATCGTATATTACCGTGTTCGGCAATATCTTTTTATCAGACATCGTCTTCTTGATCCCGCCTGCTGTCTCCCCAAGAATCGGGGTCATCTCACTGCCAGCATAAGTCGTCGGGATGCAAATATGCGGCAGTCCAGTCCGAAAACTAATCGCTTTACCTAGTCCAATGCTGCTCCCACCGCCGATGGAAATCACACTATCAGCGCCTTTGGATAGAGCGTATTCTTTTGCCCTCTCAGTGACTTCAATAGGGGTATGCATGGCAGCTTCGCAGAAAGTCCCAGCGACCTTTCCTCCAAGTAACGCTCTCACATCTTCAGCTCGTTTGGATTGACCAGGAGTTGTTAAGACAAGCGGGGCAGAGCTCTGCAAGCGTAAAAGCTCCTCCGGGAGACGACTGATGCTGCCAGGCCCGAAGACGACTCTGGCTGGGTTCGAGTTGAATTCGAACTGATCCATCATACTAATCTCCTGCCACGTTCGGAAATCTGAAAGCAAGGAGACTCAGAGATCTATCCGAGCTCAAATCCCATCTACAGACCCAGTTAAGTTATTAGTAACGACTTAGTCACTTGTTTCGGGGTGGGTTTTCGGGATTCGGGAGTGACCACGGGAGATGACACCAAACAAGAAAACGACCGCAGAAAAAGATGGCGGTAGGCCAGCCTTCGAAAAAACCATACAATAAGTTATGAGGCGAATTTGGTAGAAAATGCTCAATCGTATGCGTGTTACTACTTGAGCGGTCCAAAATACTGTGTATGCAAAATTGGAAGCTGAGCAAAGGGAACAAATGCAGTGGAGAGCTGTCCCTCCTACCGCCAATCACCAATTCCGGAAATATACAAGTAATGGAGTAACCCGGTGTCGAAACCTAGAATTCACTGAATTTTTTGACGCTTTTTTGTTCAATGATTCTTCATATGGCTTTCGATCTGGAACTATATTTATCCAAATGCTATCTTTGAATACAGTGATGCGGACATGTACACCAGCGGTCGGCAAGACATGGAGCCAAGCATACCCACAGGTGGAAAGTAAGGGCAATGCGTGTCAGTCGAGGTCTTTGAATGCTATGACATGATGGCCTCCTGATCGATCTTTTCCCTTGGCCCGTTTCCTCTTTCGACGCTTGCCTCTGCCTGTATCCTTTTCATCATCACTCTCCCCGTACCCGTCGCTATCATCACTTTCAGCAGACCTCTTCTTGGCTTGCACTTCATCGTCCGAGTCCTGTTTCTCTTCATCTTCATCTTCCTCCTCATCTTCAACCGCCTCGTGCCACACCTTCACAATAGACCCACCAGCACTAACCATGCGGCCGTCTGCGTCGAAACCAAGCCCAATCACCCCTTCAAACTCGTCATGTCTAACTTCAGAAATGACTTTGTTCCGCCCGATCTGAACAAACTTAACACGTCCGTCAGCCTGACCGACGGCAACAACTTTTCCTTTTCCCAATTCATCCGGAACAATGGCCAGGACATCCAAGCTTTCTGTGCCCTCAGTTGATCTGCCGACAATAATTCTCTCATCCTGATCGTCCCAAACTCCCTTTTCCCAGAGCGTTATCACGCCATTGCCACTGCCGACCAGAAGTTTTTCTCCCTGGCTAGTACCGCTGGCCTTCAAGCCCCTAATATAAACAGAGCTGACAAGTTCATCTTCTTGATCCTCACTTTGTCTGATTATTCCCTTACGTAAGTCGGTCACGGCAATTGTAGTTCCTCCCGTAGTCACCCATTGTTTGCTGAATCCGGAAGTGCTGGTTTCTGAGGGAGGCAATGGTGTTAACGAGGAAACATAGTCATCATGCGGTGTGTAGGTCTGCTGGGGGCGAGCAGAAACCTTGGTCGAAGGGATTCGAAGGTCAAAAACGTGAAGGGCACCAGAATCAGTCGACAGGAGGAGGTTTTGTGGCGAGAGCGCATGAATGACTGAGGGGGAGTCGACCTCTTGACCCTCGCTGCAGTTCAGGCAAGTAGTCAGCAACCTATCATCTTTTCGTTGGTGACCTTCCACATGGTACAGTACATACCCTCTCTTGATCCTAGGAACGGCTATCTTCACTTCCACCCTCCCCGTTTCCGAATTTGCAGCCTTTACCCAGCCATCACTGCCTGCAGAGTATAAAATACGACCATCTACACTAAAACCCAAACACCTGCAACTGCCTTTGTGGCGCCTTGTCTGCCAAATGGTGTCGATGTGTCCGCAACCATTCCGGGCTTCGCCGGGTTTCCCGTTCGAGGTATGAGGAAGACGAAGCGTCTGGACGTGTCCGGACGAAAGTCCGACAGAGACTAGAGGCTCTGTAGGGTGGATCGCTTGTGCGAATATGTCCGCCTGTAGCGGGTAACTGCAAACAGTATCGAACATGATTGCAACTGTCAGGGAGACGTGAGGCAGTTGCTCGCGTGTGTCTTCGTAGAACTTAGGTAGACAGGACTGGAGGATGATCTTTAAATACCCAAGGAGTTATCGTATCATTGTTGACTCAGTTCATGCATTGAACCTTCAACTAGCTCTTCCTGGCTCTGCGCTTGGGAAAGTGAATTGCTCCAGAGTTGATTCCAAAAATTGCGCATCCTGGCAAAATATCTTGGCGTTCCCCTGTGTTTTCTCCGGTCTTATCAGATCTTATCAGATCTCGCAGCGCAAGCGCTCACAAAAGGGCCTTTTAAGAACTTGATGTGCTGAGTGCTAGTTAGTTCTAGTACTCGGAGCTGGTGTTGTTAAATATAAGTTATTAGTTCAAATTTATTGAATCAGCTGAAGATCTATCAAATGTTTTCTCCTTGAAAGACAGTCTACTAAAGGAGGTGCCCAGAAGTGCTGACGGAAAGTGGATTCCGCTCAAGGGATGATGAACACAGTACTTACTTCACGACAGAGCAGCGAGGAGAAACCGGTCCCTTGGCACATCGAACACGAGTGCAATGCCAACTGTCCACAGCTGCCAAAGTATCGTCGTCGTTTCCAACCAACGTCTGTTCAGTTGCAAGGCTTTGGGATTCCCCATTTCTCGTGATGGAATCTTTATGTAATGGCCTTTAAACTCATATAACTTATCTAATTGCAGGAACATTGACATTTACAAGGAGATTCTGTCAGTTGTTTCACCACTCCTTGATCAAACGCTCCGTCAGGGTGCGAACAATTCGTCGCATATTCCACTTCGAAGGATTGGGACTTTTGCGATTTCAAAGCTTGCGATCCGCCGATCCGAACCCTTGCTTGTATGGGCCGATAACAGGCGCACTAAATTTCCCAGGGACCATCGGCCCTTGCGACTGCGGGGTATTTACTGAATATGAAGGAGGATCCTGCAGCCAAAGGCCAAACGATCGCCAGGCCGATGTCCTTCAGACTCGGGCCATGAAACAGCACTAAAACAAAACGGCTAAGGCGTCTTGTCCGGCAGTGACGATGCTGTGGTGTCGTTGATGTTCAGACACCCTGATTGAACACGGACTGTGGTACTTCTGCGTCTTAGCAACGATGCTAGCCGGATTACAATGTGAAGACAGATTAAAATATCCTTGAAAATGGTCTGATGCTACAAGGATGGAGGACAATGTTTCCGTGCCCTCGCGCAATTTTCCGTACCGCGTTTCGTTTCGGGTCAACTTTGCCGTAGAACACGGATCAGAGTCAGAGGCGGAACCACGAGACTCAAGCAATGCGGCCTTTCCGGACCGCAAAGGGAAATGGAGCCAATTCGAGCGCTAGTATCCCTGACTGCAGGTGAATTTCTTCAAAATCGGAGTTAGCATGCCGTCAGCTGTCTGAAAATATATATGTATGCTACTGAACCTCTTCATTCTATCATCCAACCAAGTCCAAGCCCATCTTCGACTTGCTCAGAACTCTAACTTTCTGCTATCATGAAGTTATCATCCTTCGCTTTACCCCTGTTAGCAGGGCTAAGTTCTTCAGCTCCCTTGGAATCGCGGCAAAGTGGCTTGTCTCCCTTCGCAGGTACCAATGCCTACTGGCTTCCGTTCCTCACAAATGACGCAGACGTGGAGGCCAGCTTCCAGGCGTGAGTCAACTTTACTACTCACACCCCAGGTAACAATCATTAAATTGAGATACTAAATGTTGAACTGACATAGTATGAAAAACGCCGGTATGAAAGTGGTTCGAACCTGGGCGTTCAACGACAATACTGAGTGCCAGGAAATCCATTTTCAGTGCTGGAAAAATGGACAACCTACAATCAACACCGGAGAAAACGGGCTGCAACGTCTTGATGTAATTGTTCGAACCGCAGAAGCCCATGGAATACAGTTGATTCTGCCATTTGGTATTGTTTCCTCTCAATATTGTTCCAATCCTACCCTTGCTAATAATAATATGTATTCGACAGTAAACAACTGGGGTGATTATGGCGGGATGGATGTCTATGTCCAACAGCTTGGTGGCAACGGTCATTCTTCCTTTTATACCGATGCTGCAATTCAGGATGCGTATAAGAACTATGTCAGAACTATTGTGAACCGCTACAAAAATTCGTCCGCCATTTTCGCTTGGGAACTTGCCAATGAGCCACGCTGCCAAGGCTGCGACACGTCCATCATCACGGAATGGGCGTCGAACATGAGCGCATTCGTTAAATCTCTCGACCCATCGCACTATGTTGTCCTTGGTGACGAGGGTTTTTTCAATCGACCTGGTGACCCGTCGTACCCTTACCAAGGCGGCGAAGGTGTTGACTTCGAGGCCAATCTGAAGATCAGCACACTAGACTTCGGGATCTTCCACATGTACATTACCCCCTGGGGACAGACGTACGATTGGGGAAATCAGTGGATCGCCGACCACTCTGCGGCTTGCGAGGCTGCTGGAAAGCCATGCATCTTAGAAGAGTATGGAGTGGATCAGGATGGTGACTTTAGAACCACTTGGATGACAAATTGGCACAACACCTTGCTGGAGAGCCCCGGTGTCCCAGCCGATATGTTTTGGCAGTTTGGTTTACAGTTGAGTTATGGGCCCAACCATGATGATGGGGTAGGTTCAACGCCGTTGTTTCGCGCCGTTACTGTTCAACTAAGGAAACCTTGATGCTAATAATACAATAGTACACCATTTACAATTTCGAGGACAACTTTCAGCCGGTCGTTGTCGATTGGGCCGCTACTCGAAACGCAAGCTAGGTTTTAGCTTCGTACGGGATCGCCAGCCTAGTTGCACAGTCCACACTTGCCAGTCTGGGTACGAGACCTGGTGGAGAGGGTAGTTACGACATGTTAACTAACGGTTGATGCGAGGGTTTTCTCATAGGCTCACATTTAGTGAGATGGAATGTGCATCTGCTTGCTGGATCCAAACGTCCAGTCCCTCTTTATCATTTACGTTGTCCGTCGTTCTGTAAGACAGTGAGACTATTCAAAATACAACCATAAACATTTCTTCCTGACAAGGCCTTGAAGTTTGTGCTGCATGCTTTCCCATATTGCACAATTATACTTCGCACTAAAACTTCAGAGCGCTGATAATCGGCCCAAACAGTACTAAGAAGGGGAAAATAAAATAAAATAAAAAATGAATAATTGAATAAATAAAAAACCAAACAGACTTACTATAGTTGATAACCAGTGTACCACGGTGAAGGAACAATATGAGTCCATCACTGTACGTCTGCAGGTCGATACAGCCTCGCATCGAATCCGCTCTCTGGTCGGCCTCTCGCCTGCCGGGCTCACTGCGGGGAAAGTATTTGGAACACTGCCGAGTCCCAACACAACAATGGACTTTGCCAATGGTCACCGCAGCTAATTACTCCGGGCAGTGATGTGACTTTGTTTAGGAGTCTTCGAGATGCCATTACTGGGATGACGTGGAGCCATCTACAGCATTTCGGGATCACTTCGGAGAGATGATCGTGCGACGGGAAATCAGCTGGGAGGTGAGCGTTTCTACGTATATTAACCCAAGCTACCCATCCAAGTTACTCCGGGATGTAGCTCGAGAGAAAGGTTAGGTATTGGCTCTTAGATCCTACCAGAAGAGCTTCGAAGCGGCCTTTTTATTCCCTAGAGATGCAGTCGCACCGCTATTCCTTCAAAACCCAACCAATTGCGAACCCCGAAGCGATCGTAGGGGGTACTGGAAACTATCGATTTACTGTGCTTACGGACGGTCTGCTACGCTACGAATGGGCCGAAGACGGCCTCTTCGAGGACCGGGCGTCAGTTCTGGCAGTGAACCGTCGTCTTCGGGTACCTGAATACCGCGTCAAAGAGAGCAATGATACTCTCGAAATCATCACAACCCGATTCCACCTGACATACGACAAGAGGCCGTTTTCGCCAAGTGGGCTGACTGCGGTGGTGAAGGGTGCGTTCTGGGAGCATGGAAGTGTCTGGCGTTATGGCGAGAGCTGCGAGAGTCTGGGCGGAACCGCGCGCACGCTTGACGGCGCAGATGGCAGGATCCCACTTGGCCCGGGAGTTGTATCGCGGAAGGGTTATGCTACGCTGGATGATTCACAGTCCATGCTCTTCGATGACGAGCAGGTAGTTGGAACAAGAAGGCCGGGAAGCCGCGTGGATGGGTATCTTTTTGCATACGGCCATGATTATGCTGCTGCAGTCAAGGCTTTCTACGCAATTTCTGGCTCGCAACCTCTCCTACCGCGATGGGCTCTTGGTAATTGGTGGAGCCGGTACTATGCGTACCGTGCTGATGAGTATCTCGAGCTGATGGATCGGTTTCAGGAGAAACGAATCCCCATGTCTGTGGCCGTCATCGACATGGACTGGCATTTGGTCAACGGCGACCCCCGCGTTGCAGAGGCTGGAGTAACTGGTTGGACAGGTTATACTTGGAACAGGGAGCTTTTCCCAGATCCAGAGGGTTTTCTCGCAGAACTCCATCGACGGAATCTAAAGACTTCTTTGAACGATCACCCAGCAGATGGGGTTCAACGCCACGAAGACTCGTACCACGAGATGGCAGTCGCTCTCAACCACGACACAACGCATGGAGATGGGATCCCCTTTGACATTACCAATCGCAGGTTTCTTGATGCATACTTTGACATCCTCCATCGACGCTTGGAAAACCAAGGTGTTGATCTGTGGTGGGTAGACTGGCAACAGGGCCCGCACTCCCGCATTCCCGGCATTGACCCCCTCTGGGTTCTTAACCACTTCCATTTCATGGACAGTGGAGACGGCCAGAAACGGCCAATGACCTTCTCGCGGTATGCTGGCCCAGGTAGCCATCGATACCCAGTGGGCTTCTCTGGGGACTCTCACATTACGTGGGACTCGTTACACTTCCAACCAGAATTCACTGCCACTGCTTCCAACATCGGCTATGGATGGTGGAGTCATGACATTGGCGGCCACATGTTTGGGGAGAGAGACGATGAGTTGTTGATTCGCTGGGTACAGTACGGAGTCTTCTCACCGATAATGAGACTGCATTCTTCTCGCAATCCCTGGAACCTGAAAGAGCCCTGGAATCTGGAGCCTAGCTTCGAAAAGATCATGATCGAATTCCTTCGTCTCCGCCACCGCTTGGTGCCTTACCTCTATACGGCAAATGAACAAGCTGCACTGAAGGATACACCGCTCGTTCAACCAATGTATTGGCTCCATCCAAATCGTGAAGAAGCATATCAGTACAAGAATCAGTACTATTTCGGCTCCGAACTGATGGTGGTTCCCATTACGGCACCTCAAAACCCGAAACTTCGGCTCTCCCAAGTCCGTGCATGGTTCCCACCGGGACGATACGTCGACATATTCAACGGCACGGTTTATGACGGTAATCGGGAAATGTGGATCAGCCGTCGTTTATCAGACTTCCCTGTTTTTGCCCGCGAAGGTGCCATCATCCCGTTAGATGCTGCCGCTGAGCCACAGAATGGGTGTGAGAACCCAGCAGGATTTGAAATTCTAGTGGTTGTTGGTGCAGATGGCCAATTTGAGATCGTGGAAGATGACGGAACGGGAGCGTCTGCTGCTTGTGTAGACTTTGTGCGTACCCCAATTGTATTCAACCAAGCAGCGGGAACAGTCGAAATTGGGCCCTCTACCGGTAGCGGTCTACGTCACAGAACCCGGAGCTGGAATGTCCGGTTTGTCGGCTATGGTCCACCGAAAAAGATTTGTGTGTACGTTGACGGCAGTGAGAGGGATGTCGTAGTGAAGCAGGAGTCGAGCGGCTGTCTTGTGGCCATTGGCGACTGCCAGACCGGAAGCAGGATCACTGTCGAGCTCGGGGAGAGCCCTGAGCTCAACGTAACCGAATTCGCTCCGCGCATCGGGGACTTCCTGCTCTACGTGCAAATGAATTTGGAGTTGAAAGAGAAAATTTGGACTATTGTCAGCGACATAGAGGCACCAAGGACAGTTGTGATCAGCCGTTTATGTGCACTGGACCTCGACACGAGTTTCCTGCACGCTCTAATGGAGTATATCGTTGCGGACTCCCGGGAGCGGGCCAGATGGCATTTTGCAAGCCTGAGTTGGAGTACTACTAGGGAGCAAATTTGAATCGCAACTTAGGAGTAAGAGTAGTAGCAGTCTATACATACTACTAGTCCTCGTAATATACCATAGTAGACTCAACATATCCCGTAGTATAAGCTTTTTTTCATTGCCCAATGGATCGTCCGCATTGATGCTCATGGCACTACTCCACAACAACAATCAAGTCGAAATTTGGAACACAAATTGGCTGGTGTTGAGCGATCACCAGTAGGCCATTGGTGTGAAGGAACATAGTTTATCCGAGCAAAACACTTTCCTTGAATCGTTCCTTTTCGACCTCGCAATAATACCTTTAACTCTTCATCTCGCACTTAGCGAGCCGCTTTGATACTCAGGTAGCTCTGTCGTCTTGACCATAACTTCACTCCAAGTTGTGTGATCTCGTTTTAGCAGGCGAACGCCTCCGTTCAGTCCTTTCAACTCTTCGTTTGAATGTCCAATCACGAAACAAATTTCAAGACAGCTCCTCCCAGTTTGACAAGGAGTTTCAGCGAACAACACCGCAGTGAGCGAGCCGGTGTCCTTGGACATCAGGATAATACGGGCGAAAAAAACAAAGAGAAGCCTATTGGGGGAGATCTACTCATTAGCCGCACGCACAGATGAGTGCATGGTGGCTCTTACAACCGTTGTTGAACCCACTTGGACTTATGTCTGCAAGAGTTAGAGTCGGAATCCGATGGTCTAAGCACTTTTCTCGTGGGGTTGCTGTTACTGATTTTCAAGCCAATTATAGGCTATTCCTTCAGAATTCAGAAACCGGCTTCGCTCCTTTTGGCGATGTTAAAAAAGATGGCAGCATGCCATTTGTTTCCGTCTCACAATTAAATATACCGACCACGCATCTGTCTTGCTGCTCTGGATTAAACTCTCAGAACCCAGTGTGCTCTCTCGAGCACTGGCCAAAATATATTCCTATTCGCTGAGACGTTTGAGTATGCTCCGGTGATACTCAGTTTGGACGGGAATTATGCTGAGATCATCGACTCTGCTTCTTTGGTCTCAGTTGCTGCTCAACGGCCTGTTTTCTTCCCTTGGACACAATTGAGCCCCCCGAGCCCGTATACATATTAGGCGCCACTTCCGAAGTCACGCATTTTCGGCTACTCATTGTCATGCTACATTCACCAACAGAAAAAAAAAGAGTCTTTCCGGTGGAACACAAGTTTTCAACTTCCTATTGGCAATTGGGCTCTATTATTTCCAATTTCGCTCACCAAGCGTTTTGTTTTCTGAGCATCCGACAGGGGAAAATGCCCATAGCAGAATAACCACGGGAGAATGTGGCTTTTTTGGTGCGGAACTCTTTTGTCCGATTCTGATTCGAGTCTCTCAGGATTTTGTCACTCATTGCCCTTGCCCTTATGACATCTTGAAGAGAATCGATATTGATTCTTCTGTTCACATCAGAAATACCCTTTGGCTGTGTATAATGCCAGCCATGTTGTGGACATTGCACTCTCTTGAAGCCAAGTTCCGGGCAAAAGCAGTCACTGGCATTTCTCAACGATTCGACTGCTCAATCTGGTGGTGATACGCATCAAGTGCAACTTGATGCAGTAGATATTTTGCTGTTTCTGACATCCCGCTCCGGGAGCGGACGCAGCCCACTATTTATCAACAGAACTTCGGTGAAAGAGGGTCGATATTTTTCCTGTCGCTTTTCCTTTCTCGTACGTCAATCCAACCTCCTAGCTTCCAAGTTTCAAGTTCCTGTCCTTTGTGAGTGGCTGGAAAAAAAATCGATCTAGCAGGTTCCTACCTAATCAGGAAAGTGAGTCTGAAGGTGGCTGGGATTCGAAAGCTTGTTTTTGCTGGGAAAGAGCGCCCAAAAGTGAGCTTTGCTGTTTTGGGTCAACTCCAACAATCCAGCGTCCCTTTTCGTTGGGGCCTGCCGCTCCTTCCTCGTCAGAATGACATCAGCCTAATTAAGTTTAGCTTCCGCTGCCGGGCCGACCGCTAGTCCCACCTCCCGAAGCTTGGCAAAACCTTATTTTTTGTCCAATCAGAGCTCGAGTTCTGATATCCTACTGAAAACGGTGATTTGATATGACATCTCCTTATATGGGAGTTTTGAGAGTTCCCAACCTCCTCTTGGGGTATATTAACCCGTTCACCCTCTCAGACATTCCTGTTTTTCTCCTCAGACTGATCGATCGATTTTCGCTAGCTTTGACGCTCAGACGATAGTGCCTCGCCTTGATTCCATTGCTAAGCACCATATCTCGATCGTGTCTTTCCTCCGAAGTGATCGCAATGGCTCCTTACGAGTCCCGCTTCGTCGAGGAATTCGCCCTGACGACGGCCTTGCCGCCGCCCGTCAAGAAAAGTGGTACGTCTCTATCTCCCCTTTCGTCTCAGGCACAAGCATCGCTTGCTTCTGACACTTGTCCAGGCTTCCGCCACTCCGCCCGCCTGCTGATGTCGAAGACCCTGGCGCCTGTCCGGGCCGTCTTCGCATCGAAAGCCCGTGCGGTTAAAGAGGCGATTAACCCTTCCTCGCCCTCCCCCTCCGCTCCGCTCCGCTCCGACCTCACCTCCGCCTCCCCAGTCATCCTCTCTGCCCCCACCCCCTCTCCTTCTCCTTCTTCTTCTCCTCTTAGGAGGCTCCCGGTCTTCCTCCGACGTGCTGATGCCGCGGAGAAGACAAGACGGGAGATTGAAAAGCTCGCTCAGAAGGAGCTGAGCACCCTCGAAGCCCGGAAGCTCGAGGATTTGAAAGCCGAATGGCTTTCCCGGATATCGGCGTCCGACAACGCCGACAATGTCGTTGTTCGTGGCGACCAACCCTGCGCTGGGGACGCCCAGCCTTCAGGGCATAATGGCGCCATCGAACTCGATGGCCAACCCTGCGCTGGGGACGCCCAGCAATTAGGGCATAATGGCATCGAGCCATCCGGCAACGACGCGGACGAAGTCCGCGCCGATATTCCGGATCCAGTGGAGGCATTCAGCCCCCTGGATGACTTACGTCGTGCGTTCGAGAGGAGCACCCGCGAACGGGCCCGAAGAACGTACCAAAGACGAGGAGCCGCCATGCGGCCAGAGGACGTCGTGCTCGACACGATCGACGAGCTCGACGAAGAGTTCGAGTGGCCCGAAGACTTCTTTTGAAGTCCGTCGATTCGTGGTCACCTCTCAGCCCGTCCTCGCCCTCCGAGGTGCCTCTTCTCGCGGCTCTCACGCCGACGCCCCCCCGCCGATTCCCACCGACGATTGCGTTTCGTCGAGCCCGCCTGTCCCGCTCCGATTCTTGCTTTGCTTTCGTTTGCGTTCCTGCATATCGCTTATACGACTGCATCTTTATCGTTCGGTTATTTTTACTTTTTTTATGTTTATGGAATTCGGCACCACCTGTGCTTGCGAATACATTGCGCCCAGGACATCCGTCCTGTCCGCACATATTCGCCGTGGTGGCTGGCGACCGTTCCTGATGGATATGTTGTCCTGCGGATGCCAATCTCCGAGTTGGTCGCCTCTCGAGGTCCGCCAAGCAGTGTTTACTGCGTCCATCAGATGCCGCGCAGACCTGCGAAACTTAGCCCCTGGCTCTGCCTAGCTAACTTGCGCGAAGAGCTCAAGTTCCGGTACGAGCTGGCAGAGAAGTACTGCGACCTCCCCTACCGTGCCTCCTCCCGCGGTAGCGCGTCTTCTTCTGCCGACGATGCACGGCCGTCCCTTTATTTTTTTTTTTTTTCCNCGCTCTCCCCTTCTTCTCTTTTTTTTCTCCCGGCCGTTTCCGTCAATTTTGAGTGGTTCATCCAATCATCCGCTCTTTTCCGTCATACGCTTGGTCGTGTTAGTTGCGAGCGCGTCAGCAAAGAGCACCTACCGCATCTGAATCCGCTTCTTCGATGCGTGTCCGTCAGCCTGAAGCACATTCTTTATTTTGTTTTGCTCCGTTCTCTCTCTTTCCGAGTGTCGAGCGTCCACCCAAGGCACTAGAAGCCGCTCCACTGATTCCCAGCGAGCTTCCGTCGAACGTTCCAGTCTGAACTCTCTTTCCTGGGAATATTGTCCACCTGTCGCCGTTCGTTTGATGTTCCCGTTGCGAGTTCGATTCGGTGTTGACATTTATGGCATGAGCCTTGCCATTCTTGTCATCAGGGTACGATAGGGCCCTCTGCCTGCTCCTAATGATGCATGTGTCTTATTTGGTTGTTACAGCACGCCGGATTTTGAGCCCAACACAGCATATTGAGCCCAAGATCTCTTGCTCTATGTATGCTTCTTTCCTCTCACGCTTTCCGACGATTCTGGCACTTCTCCCTCTCAGCTTGACCACTGTCGCTGTCTGCCGCTTCGTCGATGCAGCATCCCGGTTGCTTGCTCGATTCCCCTGATCATAGCGAGCCTCGAATCATGACGCAGCAACCAACGGCTTCAACCAATGTGTTGACTAAGGACTCCGAGTGTTCGTTGAGTCGCCGTATCCAACCAGTTACTTGACTCGATTCACTCTTTACCAAACAACCAAAGACCTTGAGCGCGACCAGAGCAAAAGTTTCCTCTCTCTTTTGCTTTACTCCCTCTTTGCTCCTATCGCTACCTCTCTTCTCTACTCCCATTGTCTCTACTCTCTCTCCTCTGTGTCGCTACTCGATCTACCAAAACATGAATCTTGAGTCGTAACGTCATTTCCATTTTCTTTTCGTTGCTTGCTCGACTAAGTCTTGAGCCTAATGAGGCTTCTCTCCCATGAAGCACGATGTCTTTCGACATCACACGGCGATGAAGTCCACTTCCGCCGTCGTTGCATGCTCTTCGTGAACTCGCTACGCGGATTGAGCGCAACAACCAAATCCAGCAAGCAGGCAATGCTGGTACGGACATGGGCAAATAACCTCCAACGCCCCCTCCGTTTTCAACACGTGAGTACCTTCTATCCTCTTTATCGTTTTCCGTGCTGACGCTGTCTCAGAAAGTTTCACTCTCTACCCAAAAATCCAACGAAACAGGCGTCGTTGGTCAAGCGGGCTTTTTAAGTCAATGCCCGTCTTGCAAACAGGTACGACTGCAGCACTCGTATGACGGAGTCTTCACTGACGATCCGGCATCATCAAGCTTTGGCTGCTCTCAAATCAACTCTTCTCTTGAGCTCGGTTTAAATTCAGCTTCAACTGTTCGTACAACCGAACTCCGTCACCCTGACCTTTTCGGTCCACAACAAAACAAAAAAAAAAAAATATCCTCCTCTCTCTTCTCCTCTCTCCTCCTCTCTCCTCCTCTTTAAAAAAAAAAAACAACTATATCCCTCAAACTATCAATTTCTCGGCACTCCCTCGAACCTTGTTCTGTGCCTGTCTCAGGTTTTTCATCTTCTGCCATTCGTGCGATGCATGCACTAACCCTAGATGCACAGAGACCAACCTTATTGGAAACAAGCTGCGCTCCGGTCCAGTTGACTGTTGAGCTAGCCGTGCATTTAAACAGTTTTTCAAACCAGTTTCGAGCCAACATGCTTTTCGCTCCAGTCCGATGACTGTGGAGAAATAGCCAAACTAGTTTTCCCGACCTGCATCGAGTTTTTTCGGCTTAAGGAGAACAAGCCATGGCTGCTTTGCGGACCCGCATTCATGCATTGTGCACGTTCTTCCCTTGCTCCTACTAATCTCTTTCACCCAATCTCCGTGCATACTATCACATGGGACTAACAGCATCACAGGAGCTTGCAATCCAAGTTTAGCAGCTTCGTTCTTCTTGCAATCGTCAGCTGCGTTGTCTTCATGACCTGTCATCCTGGATAGACGCATGCACCCAGCAGTAACAGCTTTTCAGCATGCCTTTGTTGCCTTGTGTTATCTTACTTCGAGATCTGTGTCCATCCCTCGGCGTCTTCACCTTCCCGTCGTTTCACGATCGAGCAATTCAGCGTTCAACATTCTCAAACTGCAGAATTGGCTGCACGAACGGCATATACATCAATGCTACTGCACAGCCACTCCGCAACCGATTCCATCCTGGTGCAACACATGCTGCTGCCTGCCGCATTCATGCCCTCCTGGCCCAACATCGAAGACCAAATAGATATCAACCAAAAAGGAAAAGAAAAGAAGAGAAAACAAAAAAAAAAGACAAAAAAGAAAAGAAGGATAAGAAAAAAGAAAAAAAGTGTGCTCAAGCGCATAGCTTTTGTTATGATGCCCCTCATGTACCTTTTTCTGTACCCTTCACTGTGTACCTGATGTACAAGCCCCTGTTCACTGTCCTGTTGCTGTTGTTGTACCTTTTCTGTGTCCTTGATGTCCTAGGTTTGCTGTTTGTCCGTTATCCTTCCTGTATTGTTCTGTACATTTGATGTACTGTCTATGTTTGGTGTCCTTTTGTCCTTCTTGTGATTTCTTTGTTTCCTTGGTGTACTATTTTCTGTGTTTTGTTGCTCTTTTGTATTTTTCCCCTGTATGTTTGATGTACTCTGATGTGTCTTGGGGCTTTTTCTCTGCTTTTTCAAATTTTGTGTATTACTGTTGTTTTGGCCAGTGTTGTGTCCTCTGTACCCTTTCTTTCTTTCTTTCTTTTTCTTTTTTTCATGTCTCTTTGATCTGCCTTGGACTCTGTGGCCTTACCATGCTATGCTTGGCCTGTGTCGTGTCCTGTGGTTTTTTCTCGGCTTTTTCACATTCTGCATAGTATTGTTGTTTGACCTATGTTGTTCTGTGGTTTTCCTGTGTTTCTTGACTTCTGTGCATCTTCACTTTGTTCTGTATTGTGTCCTGTGATTTTACTGTTATTGTC
>FQSS02000505.1:0-25421 GCA_900128795.2 Malbranchea cinnamomea | reverse complement strand
GAGATTTTGACAATGGGATCCCCTCCCGTGAAAACACCTCGTGCCAAGGCCCCCTTCGAGGAGGAGTCCACAGATGTACGATACGTCAAAATGCTCAGGTACGAAATCAAAAGCTCTCCATGACTGAGGAATTAACCCTCAAGCAGTGGATATTATCCATAGTTAAACGAGGAAAGCTCCTTCTAAGTTACTACTATACGAAAGATGGCAAATATTCTTCTTGCTAACTGCAATGAATTCATTACCCTACCACTCATGGTTGGTGTGAATTAGGTGAATAACTTTATAAGATGCAACCAACTCAAGTCTAGATTTTCATACAAGTACGACTACCAGCGAGCTCTATATAAAGATCTCAATATTATTCGAGAATAGTTCCAACTCGTACAAAACACAATTGGGAAATATGATATCCTACCTGAGGATATTTACAACTTTGATAAAGTAAGCTTTCTGATAGGGGTTATTGTAACAACTAAAGTGGTTACTGGCTCTGAAAAGAACCTTCGTCTAAATCTTATACAATCTGGGAATCAAGAATGGGCTACAATGATTCAGAGAGTCAATACTTCTAGCTGGTACTTATCACCAATATTTATTGTCAAGAGCAAGAATCATCAAGCTTCCTAGTATCAGACTGAAGGATTGCCAAAGGTAGGAGCTATCAAAATACGTGAAAATAGATGGACCAACAAGGAACTAGGGTTATTCTGACTCAAAGAAATCTTCAACAAGCTCTCATAGTGACACAAATGTCATAGTGATACTAAGTCACTGAACTGCCACCTATGTGGCAAGAAACTCCTGTAAATAAATATAACTTGATTTTCTAAAGCTTTAGGGAATTAAGTGGTTTCGTTCTGAATCTAATCATCCTTCTTGCTCTCCTATCTAATATCTACTATCTTCTTCTATATTCTAGCTACTCTACAGTTTGTACGCTTATATTACGACATCTGAGAGCTGTAGCCTCAATAGAAGCCAGGAATAAATAATCCACACCAAGATACGGAGCTCTACTACTGTACTCTCTTGCACTATGCGACGTTGCTCTGTTGACAAGTTTGAAACCACTTTTGTTTCCAGAAGTTTCAACTTTTCGTTATATCGAAATTGACGTTATGACTTAAGAACGCTGAAGCCTTTCTAATAATGTGTCATCTGGACATAGGTCTGAAACCCTCATAGGTGCTGCGAGCTCAAATCCTTTTTCACTCTACGAGCTCCTAACGTATTTCACCACGAACTTGAATATACTACAAACTTGAACAGTCACCCACGTGATATAAAACCTTAGTAGACTTCACTATACAGGCTACTGGTCCTAGGCACCATGTAGAGGTGCAATTCTTGCCTAGGTGTTATACACAGGGTCCATACAACTCTCATAGATAGTCAAGTACGTATTGTCCCAATCTGACCTGTCTAACTTATTCTAATTTGAGACATTTTGAAAGCTTATATACAGACTAAGGCATTAGACATATAATCTATAGAGCATTCAAGTCAGAAATTTTTTTAAACGGCTTGGAATTAAGGAGCAACCAGGTTACAAATTATCAGTCTGCTGCAAAATTGTTACTGCTGGTTATTAAAATGTCTAGTCAAGAGAGCACTTGCCTCTTTATCTTCTTTGTCTTCTTTTTCAAATGTATAAGGAGTAGGGGGGAGCACTAGCAGAATATAATAGCTTGAAGAAAGAAAGGAGAAAGAAAAAGAAAAAGAGAAAAAAAAATTAGTGTATTTCCCATTCACTACTCAAATCAGCAACGATTAAGCATATTAACAGTATGGAAACCAAAGGGCCTGCAAGAAGCAGAACATAACCAGCTGAATTCTCTATTACATACCCTCTTTCCAAGTGTAAGAACCATTCGTCCGAAGTCAATCACGCTGTGAACATATCCGAGCAGTGTGCTTAATAGATCTGCATAAGCTGTAATACAGAGGAGCTCGCTCCCTGACTGTAGCACCTCCTTGAGTGTTGGTTTTATTTGTTTGATCCTCCTCTCTTCGTACAGGATCATCACTATCCTACTGTCAAAGGTTGTCATTTTCACTCTGTATGAAGTCGTTATCCTGCTGTACACGCTTTGCTGCACCTTCTTGAGGGATATATTGACTTTTTCTTTTTCTGGCCTGTTTTTCATTTGCTTTTCGTAGCTGAACGTCCAAGCTCGTTAGTTGTCTAGCTATTCTGGGTAGTTTTCACGATCCAATCAGACGGTAATTTGACATCGTTCTCATACAAAGAAACTATTTTTCCTTTGAATATAATAATTGGTGCCAATACCTATCCTAGAGCATTGATTCCATTGATTACTGTCATCTATTCTCGGTTTCCAGGTTGTAATAACTTCAGGCGATGCTTTCATTCAGAGTTGGTAAAAACCATGCAGGTTGAGACCATCTCTTTTAGAAATCCAATTTCATCCATGTTGTAGGTATTGTCTGGCAAAATCCTATATTCCTCAATGATTTCTCGTACGAGTTGAAACCAGTCTTATATAATCTTCAGATCTTCACAGAGAGAGCATTTGTAGTTGAATTTTCGTACGAACTTAGACTTTAAATCCTCATGTCGTTAGATGAGATGGGTAACCCAATTAAGTCCAACAGTCTCTGAGGTTCCATCTCTGCGCTTTTCAAAGAGCAAATTTGCTATGCTTCATATAGTACGAGGTTGAGGAGAGAGGTCACTTTGGTCCATAGACAGAATACTCAACCCTTGATCTCTAACTGCTTGGGCAGCTAAGGCAAGATTGTTTACACTGATGATCTCTGAATATATAACGTACGAAGAGAGGCAGAGTTGAGATTGAGACATTCTCATTGGTAGTTTGAAATCTGGCTTAAAATCACGTAGATGGCTGTTCAAGTTCGTGGTATGTTCAAGTTCGTGGTGAAATACGTTATTTCAACTATGCAAGAACAACTAAGAGAAGAAGCTGAGCAAACTCAAGATGCTCTGGCCGCCACTGGAAGCGAATCATCATCAAGAGGCCAGCCAACTTCTTCCTCAAACTCAAATGATATCCCTGTTTTTCATAGTCACTATGGTGGTGCTATACCAGTATCTCGCGCCCAGAACCAAGGTCTTGCTTCTATGGAAGATTTCTGAACCCTGATGTCAACCTGTCAAACTTAGACAGAGACCATCTGCCTTCTTTTAGAATCCCATCATATAGGTTCTACCATCGATGCGAGTAAGCATAAGTATCGTGACCCGATTTTCTATGAAGGAAAGGACTGGCCAGAATATTACAGATAGGTTGAACTGATGGAAGAATACTTCGGGGGCCATGCTAATCTTTTTCCTAATGATCAGGAACGTGTCCAGTTTGCTGTCAACTACACCAGCGGGACACTTAAGCAACGTTGGCATTTTCGAAAGAGGTGAATAGACCCTTCTACCTTTCTATAGCAAGATTATAAGAAGTTTCTTCAGGACAATCTAACACCTTCTGAGATTCAGGAACAAGAGGCTTATCCAAGGTTCTATTCTCTCCATTGGAAAAGGAATCAATCTGTTCGTAATTTCGAAGTGGAGTATCTTCAACAATTCTTCGAACTTCAAGACCTAGATGATATGATCCTGATGATCCACATTAGGTTAACAACTTCCAGAGTCTTCTGTATATTTATTTACAGACCCAAATCTGGTTGCAAGAGACACGTCTAAGGACTATTCAAGATGTCACTGCTATCGCTTCCTAGTTAGAAGATACCCTTGCAGCTGCCAATCGTCAAAGTAACCTGTAAGCAGGTTGCCAGCAAGAAGACAGTCAATCAAATCCAGACAAGTGGAAGGCAGGAGATGATCCTCCAACAGGAAACCCTTTGTCAGGAGATAAGTTTAGAAACAAAGAAAAAACAAGGTCTTGACACTAAAAAGCTGGACCAACCTCCTAGTGCCTGTGATTGCGGCGAATGGCACTGAATGAAAGACTGTCTAAAGAAAACTAAAGAAGAACGAGAGGCTATCGTCAAAGCCATTAAAGCTAAGAAAGCGAAGTGAAGGCATAGTGACTACAAGAAACCTACTGACACCTAGGGATTCACTGAGGATCCTGTTATCGCGGCACTTCGAGATCCTGGCTGTTCAAAGTACCCTGCCATATTAGCGAATGTGAGCCTCACTGCACTGAAAGGCCAAGCTATAACCAAAGCATTAGTGGATTCTGGTGCAGAACATAGCTATATCAATCGTATTTTCCTAGAAGTGCATGGCTGGAGACCCAATGGCGATGAACTCCTCCCACTATCGCGCTTCATCGACGGTCAATATACTTCCCGCTATACCAGACAAGAATTTAAACTTGATATCGCTGACTCTCATAGGACTACTCAAACCCATTCTATTACTATAGATGTTATTAATATGGTTGGATATAATGTCTTGATAGGCACGAGACTGGCTATGCCCTGTTAATCCTGACATTGAATAGCCAACTTGCCACTGGCGCTACTGCAATGCTCCCACACAGACAAAAATAGAAATTGATACCCCTTGACACTTTATGAAGAAGATGCGTTGTGAAGATGTTTATTTCATGTACGAGGAGCAAGCACCAAGTCTGGTAGGTGCCATTCAAGAACCTGATATTCCTCCAGAATATCAGCAGTTCTTAAGAGTATTCTCTGAAGAAGAGGCCGGTATCCTATCCACCATCAAGGTAACCCATAATATCAACATGCATAAAGGCTAGAAGCTGCCCAAAGTAAAGGCTGGATTCAAAAATCTACCAGTACAGCAGGAGCTCCTATTCTCTTTGCAAAGAAAGCAGATGGAGGCTTTCACCTTTGCGAAGACTACAGGGGTCTGAACGAGATGATACATAAGAATCATTATCCTCTACCCTAAAGTGACAAGCTGATGGACTGTGTAACTGGCGCAAAAATCTTTACCAAGCTTTATTTGCATGATACTTATCATCGAATTCTTATCCGGTGAGGAGATGAATGAAAGACCACGTTCCACATGCATTACGGCTATTTTGAATATCTTGTTATACCTTTTGGCTTAACAAATGCTCCAGCGACCTTCTAAGCCTATATCAATGAAGCTATGAAGGGGATTCTCGATATCTACTGTATTGTCTATCTTGACGATATTTTCATCTACTCACAGAATGAGCAAGAGCATCGAGAATATGTCTCTGAGGTTCTAAGACGACTGGCACAACACCGACTCTATGCAAAGCTCTCAAAATGCGAGTTCCACCGAGAAGAAGTTAAGTATTTCGATTACATAGTGGGAAAACATGGGGTTAAGATGGATCCTAGCCGTACGGATACTATCCAGGATTGGTTTGAGCCCAAGTCCTTCAAAGATATCCAGGTATTCTTAGGATTTACCGGATTCTTTAGGAGATTCGTGTATTGCTATTCAGCGATCACAGCTCCCCTGACCGATATGCTAAAAGGCATGGAAAAAGGATGCAAGTAAGGTACCTTTGAGCTGTCATCGGAAGCGCGTACCGCCTTACATGCCCTCAAGAAAGCCTTTGTCAATCCTCTTGTCCTTATGTATTTCGATCTAGGCAAACAAATCATCGTCCATACAGATGCTTCTAAAGTTGTGGTTGCAGACATCTTGATGCAACCGGGTGACGCAGAACTAGCACAACCCCGGCTCATTGACTATCACCCAGTTGCCTACTTCTCCAAGAAACTCAACTCAGCTCAGTGCAACTATGATACGCATGACCAAGAACTGTTAGCTATTGTAGAAGCCTTTCGTATCTGGTGTCACTACCTAGAAGGTAGCACTCACCCTATATGGGTGCAATCTAACTATGACAATCTTCGTCATTTCTTCACCACTAAGACACTGAACTCATGATAAGCGAGATGGGCTGAAGCTCTCGCAGCATTCGAGTTTTTAATCGAACACAAGCTCGATCAGCATAACCCAGCCGATGTGCTGTCGAGACGCTCAGACTACTACAGCCCTACTGATAAAGCCCAAGACGACGTCAGGCTACCTGCTTATTCTCTGAAGATCCCAGCTCCATTGAGGAAAGTATTAACCACACCGAGATGGGGGATCCGGAACCCTATGTTCCTTGGTTACTTGCAATACAAGTCACTCAAGACGAGAATGCTGTTGAGCCGCCGGCTCCACGCCTGTGAGAGATCATCCTAAGACTGCAACCGGGGGACGCCTCTATGCTTAAGGTCTTATGTAAGGTGAACTCCAGTAGTTGACAGCAACTCTCTGAGCTAGATCCTTGGTCAGTGGATCCAGGCGGCCTTGTTCTTCATCGAGGCTGAATCTACGTGCCCAAAGACTCTGCAGTACGCCAGCAGCTCCTGGCTCTACATCATGATAATCCGTTTGCAGGCTACAATAGCTGGGATAAGACTAATGAACTTATCCAATGGAAATACTACTGTGATGGGCTTTACTCTGATGTTGAGAAGTACGTCAAGATGTGCATGCGTTGCCAACTCACGCAAGTACTACGTCATAAGGTATATGGTGAATTTTCCTCACTCCCTGTGCCTTCAGGACCATAGAAATCCTTGTCTATAGACTTTATCATCAGCTTGCCACCATCGCTACATGATAGTGTAGTCTGGGATGCTATATGGGTTGTTGTAGATCGATTCACAAAGCTAGTGAAGTATTTCCCTGTCTCTTCTGACATAAGTGCTGTTGAATTGGTTGACCTCTTCCTGGATAAGGTCTATACAAACTACGGAGCACCAGATTCGATTGTCTCTGACCGAAGCTTCTTGTTTGTCTCTAAGTACTGGGGAGATTTCTGTTAATACTTAAAGATTTGACGCTTATTGTCAATAGCATTCTGTCCATAGACTGATGGGCAAACTGAACAGCAAAACCAAACTCTGGAACACTATATGCGAGTCTATGCTAACTACTGTCAGGATGACTAGGTAAGACTTCTTCTACAAGCAGAGTTTGCATATAACAACGCTGTTAACTCATCTACAAAGGTCTCACTATTCTTTGCGCTCATGGGCTATAACCCTAGTGTTATTTCTGATCCTGAGCTGGGAAACCTGGACGTTCAAACGGATGCTATGGAAAGACACATCAAGGAACTTGATGATATATGTGCTAACATTGCCGATAGCTTGAGTGGTGCACTAGATACACAGAAGAGCAATTACAATGCCAAATATCTTCTACGTAGCTACCATATTGGCAAATGGGTTCTCCTCAACACCAAAAATATCAAAACATAGCGATCTTCTAAGAAGCTTGATGATCGCTTCCTAAGGCTATTTGAAGTTATCCGAGTTGTAGGCAGACAGGCCTATACCCTTCATCTACTGAAACGATACTCCTATCTTTATTCAACATTTCATGTCTCCCTCCTCGAGCCATTCAATCACCTTGAAGGTGTCACGTCTGTGGAATCCCAGCCTATCATTGAAGGAGATGATCCTGAGTGGGAGGTAGAGGATATCTTAGATAAAAGACACATGAGAGGATGACTGAAGTATCTAGTTAAGTGAAAGGGATTTCCATCATACGAGAATCAGTAGCTTGACCTTGACGATTTAGGAAACTGTCAGGAGCTCTTACAGGAATTTGAAGAAAGAATCAAGGATATTCCTACAAATCACAGTGGCCAGAGACGCAAATCCTGGGTGTAACGACGCAACTATTCTACTATGCTGACGCAGCTCTTTCTTCATTTTTTCTCTTCAAAGAAAGGTTTTGGGAGTTTTATCGAGAATGTCACCACCTACTGATTCTTTCATCAAAATACAAGCTCTAGCACAGAGTTTGGATTCAACAGAAATAAAGAAATTGAGAAGCGTGGTCTCCACTTAGAACAACAGCTCGCTCAACCCTTGCTGCCTCTTGGAGTAAATGAGCCTTCTTCGTATCAACAGAATGGACCACAGAGAAGCCACTTATGCGTCTCTTTTCCCTTCTCTATCTCTTGCAAAGCAGCTAGGCCAGATCAGAGTCTAGGGTGGACTCTTTTATGAAGGGAGACAATTGTCATAGTGATGTAATTGTCATAGCGACGCTAAGTCACTAAACTGCTACCTACGTGGTAAAAAACTCCTGTAAATAAATATAGCTTGATTTCCTAAAGCTTTAGGGAATCAAGTAGTTTCATTCTGAATCCAATCATCCTTGTTGCTCTCCTATCTAATATCTACTATCTTCTTCTATATTCTGGCTACTCTACAGTTTGTACGCTTGTGTTATGACGTCTGAGAGCTGTAGCTTCAATAGAAGCCAGAAATAAATAATCCACACCAAGATACGGAGCTCTAATACTGTGCTCCTTTGTACTACTTGACGTTGCTCCATTGATACAAGCATACCTGGTCTTGTACAATTGGGTGACATCAACTCTTCATTCTTGATAGATATGACAACTACAGTAGTCCTGAATTTGACCAGTTTTGCACAGAAAACTCTATCATCCCTCTCTACATACATACCACACTCCTCTCATCTCTTGTAGCTACTGGATATCAGCTGTTTTTCTCCCTTGAAGCAGGTATATGGACTACAGATTCAGAAGAATATAAGGCTTGACATCAATCACATTGATAAGGATGAGTTTTTAAGCCTATATTCTTCAATTCATACTGCAGCTCTGACTGAAAAGAACATTCAAAGTGGGTTTAAAACTACAGGACTAGTTCTATATGATCTAAGTCCTTTCATGTCTCAACACTTGGATGCATACACCAACCCCCCTTAGGGTCTTCTCATAGTTCTCAAGCCTCCTGGGCCACAGCTACACTTCATAATATAAGACAACTAGAGCTGCAGAGTGAGAAAATCAAGAAGTATCTCAGGCACCTTATACAAAGTCCACCCAGCTTAACCATTCAAGCTGTGGATCAGCTGGTCAAGGGATGTCAAATGGTCATACACAATGCTACCATTTTGGCAGCACAAAACAGAGAACTACTGGCTGTAAATAAGAAATAAAAGAGGAAGCGAGAGAGGTGACATACATTTGTAGATCAAGAAGATGCTTTAACTCTCGAAGAAGGGATGGATCATGTACAAAGGCTCAATATAGATGAAAAAGGGGTAGTTGAACAACCTGCAGAACGACCACAAAAACAAGTGGTGCATCAGTATAGTATATGTGGTTCTCTTGAACATACTGTCTGTACATACTCCTAACGTATAAGAAATAGTTCTTAATATAATCAGACAATTTCTCTATGTGGTTGTAGTGAAATCAAGCTATCTCCTTATCCAGCCTCGAGGACAAATTAGTGTAGTTTTTCTTTTTCCTTCCTCCAAGATGATGGCCATATTATATCAAACCAATCACTTGCTATACTAAATTATATACATCCTTATTGGCCCTATGATGCTCCACTTATCAACCTCACCAGAAGAATGCGTCTGGTCCTTGGATGCATTCCTCCACTCTACCCTTTCATCTCATCCTTGATTCCTAGATTCCATCTGCACCCACTACCCATAAAACCCCATCTTTACGTACCATGGATCAAGATATTTCCAATTCTCTGAATCCCTCGATGATTATTCCTACTAATCTCTTTATTAGCAACCTCAAACGCGCCTAAAACTGCAGTAAAACGGAAGTGGAAACTTGAAGAAATTATAGCTGAACTCCCCTCCCTAGAAGTGATCAAATCACAAGATCCTGACAGCCTGTATGTGTTGTTCTCCCTCTTTTTCACCGAGGAAATATTCGATAAAATCGTGGATTCCACAAACGCATATGCATGAGCAAAGTTGCCGAAGATCTACAATACCAATCCTCACGCCCGGTCATGGAAAGACACAAATGCAGCAGAAATAAAAGTCTTTTTCGGCATTCTAATCTATATGGGAGTACATGAATCTCCTAGGGAGGATCTTTACTGGCATAATGACCCTGAAAAAGGGCCTAGACACTCTCCGTAGCTTTACATGACGCACAAGCGATTCGAGCAGATTAAACGATTCCTGCATATCTCTCACCCGGACGAGCAGCTGACCAAATACCTGTAGTGGTATAAGCTAGAACCCTTGGCCAGTCACATCTATAGAGCGTCAAGAGAATACTATACTCCCGGTGCGAATGTTTCCATAGACGAGGTCAGAGTATAGTATTCTCTTGACGCTCTATAGATTCGATACTTCAGACGTACCCAGCACACAGTCAAAATGTTGAACAAACCGATTAAATAGGGGTATAAGATCTTTGTGCTTGTGGAACATAGTTATATCTGAACTTATTCCTGGAGTAGCAAGCTCCATAGCATAGCTCAGATGTTTAAGTACCCTGATATTAGTCCTACAGGATCTATGATCTTGAATATAGTATCTCTTCTCCCTGGCCTTAATACACGTGTTGCTGAAGTGGCTATCTCACCACAGGCAGTTCTCTATTCAATTTATATAGATAACTACTTCTCGTCCATTTACCTATTCAACCAACTGCGAGAATTTGGTTGTGGGGCATGTAGAACTGTACGTCCTGACCACAGAGTTCCCCTCCTGCTCTTAGAACTGAAGGATCATGTCTGATCGATTAAATAGGGTACTCTGATATCTTCCGTGGTCGATAACGTTCTCTGTCTTGCCTGGCAGGACAATAACATAGTATTTGCCCTGTCTACAATCCATTCGCCTGACAGTTTTGTTCTCACTAATCGGAAATGCCCTGGAAAAACCTCCACGAACGCCGCGATCACTAGGGCCCCCTTTGGTGATGATGTCCAGAAACAACTGAAAATTCCTATCGCTATAAATGACTATAACCATTATATGAATAGCGTGGATATAGCAAATCAGTATAGGGAATCTTATGAGACACATAAGAAGACCTATCGGAGCTGGTATCTACTCTTATTCTTCTTCCTGGACATGGCGATTGTTAATGCCTACTGGATCTATTATATCTACCAGTCTTCTCACCAGCAGGATTCTCAAGGCTCTCAGAGTCTTTCTCAACTTCAATTCTGCAAAAAGCTCTACCAGCAACTCTTTGCTTTCATGGATAGGGATCATATTATCCTACCGACGGCCAATCCAAAAAACCCCCTAAAACACCACCGTATCTGACTAGACACACGCCTACCTTGCATATGATGCAAGCACAAACAAAGGGAACGCACTTTGAAAGCTCCACGAGCTCCGCGATCATTTTCTGGTTGTCTAGAATGTGGAAAGGTGGCCATATGCTTGAAAAGGAGATGCTGGAGGGAAATCCATGGGGTAGATAGTTAGGATATTTTGATAGATGACTTAAGCTTTTGCTGACCAATCACACTTAATTTCACACCTAGAACATCATTTTATCCAATTCCACCAATCAGAGTACAAGGGTTATGCACTAATCGTACGCATTAAAGCACACTAAAAACCACGCTAATTTGTCCTCGCGGCCAAACAAGAAGATAAATAGGTAGGATGGTAGTGGGGTTTTTCGGTAGGTTGTGTTTTTTGGTAGGTTGTAAATTACGTTATGTGGATTTGATAAGGGGAGTAGTTAGTTACTATTGGAGGTATAGCCTACTACAGCTGAATATGTACATGTATTGCGGGTCACATAACATTAGGGATAGGCTGTAGCCCTAACACCCCCTCTTGCTGCTATATTCACAAAGGCAAACAGGTCTTAATCCTCCAAATCTATAATCAAAGTAAAATACTTGGTCAGAGTCTAGTTTTTTCAATTATATAGGCCATTAAATTCTCGGACTATAGCAGTGTGCCAGTGTGGCTGCTCAGGTAAAGCCTTGGCTTCAGCAAAAGGTGGAGGTTTGTCAAAATCCTCATTGAAATCCATATTACGAGCAAGATAGACTATATTGATAGAAGGGTTCCAAAGGTGGTATATCCCAAATCTTCAATAGCCAACGAACTTGAGTTTGTAGGCTCTGGGATGTGACTTTGTATTCTCCTCTAGTACTTGGGTATCACAGCCCCAGCGGCGTGTCTATTCGTGGCTACGGCTAAGTGACAAAAGAAAGTCATCTTTCTCTACGATGGTGACGTTCGTAATGACAAGATCAGTTCGTGGATCTTGGTTGGTAGTTGGAACTGTGTAGCAAAGCAGTCTAGTTGCTTGGGGGGCCTCCTTGACCACCCAGACAGAATCCTTAGTTAATTCTGCTTTAAATGAGCAGGATCGATCTGGGGATTCAACTAGTATATAGTGCTTCCCTTTGTAGGCAGTCTACCTGAAGGTAAATCCTTTTCAGATTAGTTGGCTCAAGGAAATCAGGTTAGCACCTAGGTCCTTGACCAGGTGGACATTCTTTAAAGGCAGAGTTCTTCTGTCAATTGGAACTTCAACATTATCTTCAGCTTCCACTCAGGAGGTTAACTTGTTGGCCATAGTCAGAGTGGTCTGTGGTGATTTTCTTAACCAGGACTTAAAGACAGTAGGGTCAGACGTGGTATAAGAATTAGATCCTGTATTAAGGATTCATTTTCTAAAGGCAGTGGATCGGCAGGGAATGACTGAGTTGCAGGGCAGTGACTTTGAGGTCTCTCTGCAAAAGTAAGCAGAAACTTGCAGAAGTGATTAGACTAGAGATTCTTCAGTATTATCCTTCTTCTTTCTTATTGGGATCTTAACTGGAATAACCCCTTTTGCCACTTTGGCTCTGGCTGCGGCCAGTGAAGCCAGCTCAGTTGCTTTTATCCTTATTATCCTTCATGTGATTGATAGCATTTTTAGGACTCGCATTGGTGGAGCTAAGAGGAGCGGTTTGTAGATAGGTGAGAATGTCTTGGAGGATAGGGGTAAGATCATCTTCGAGAAGCTTGCTGTCACCTTTGACAGCTTGGTCTATCTTGTTCTGTAAGAATTTGTGGTATTTGGCAAATATACCTGTCATACACGTGTCGAAGTAGATGAAGTCTGGGACAACGTAGCCTAGTTACTGAAGCTAGATACGGATAGCAAGTAACCTTTCAATATATGGTCGGTGTTCACCTATTGACTTAGACGTCATAAAGTTAAGTTCCTGGAGAAGGTGATAGCATGTAGTCTGCGGTCGTTCAGCAAAGGTAATTTCTAGGATCTCCCAGAGGTTATAGGTGATATTCTCGTCCGGTAGTTTGAAGTGAGAAAGCACTTGTGCGGAAATTGATGTCCACATGAAGCTATATAATCAACTGTTATATTCATTCTAAACAGCTTTTATGTCGTAATGATCGTTTAGAGGTCTGACTTGCTTCTTGGTCAGAATGTAATTGATTCCAGCTTGGTGCGCCCTTTGTAGGATGCTGTGCTTCTAACTCATGTAGGATGCAGTACCAGTCAGGGCAATTAGCCTCTTGACTAGCTTGACCTTCTCTCGAAAGGTAGTAACTGCTCTACCAGTTCTAGAGTTGGGGTCTAATTCAAAGCCAAAGAGCTTTGCCAGTTTGTCATCGTCTTTAGAGTTAGGACTAAATTCGTCGGGTCCTTCAGGTTCATTATGTTGGTTTCAGGTATCTTAATCCTGGCCTTACGTCGATTCCTTAGATCGAGGTTGGAAATTGTTCAGTATAAGCTGCATGAACTGCTGCATCACTTGCTGTATGGCTTCCTAGATAATCTCCTGGTTCTGGTTGACCTGGACATTCTCTGAAGCTTAGGTGGGATCTTCTGATAGCGTCGGATCATCGTCGACCAGAGTCCTAGACAGGCGGCTGCTGCTAGACCTAACAGGTGTCTCTTCTTCACCTATATGAGCCATCCTGCAGGCGGTGGCCCTGATTACTGTTCTCAGAGGAATACGATCCATTGGATTTCAAAGTGTGTCAAGTTCGAGGTCAACATTGGTGCTCATTTTCCTAGAGTAACAGTGAACTACTCTTTCAGTAAAAAACCAAAAGTAGTATCTCATTAAAGGAGGTGATCAGGCGATTGCTTCTCAGCCCTTTAGATGCCAAGATAGGTCGTTATTGTAGAGAAAACAAGTGGTTGTAACGAGGGCTCATAACCTGATGAGGGGAGTAGTTGGTTACTATTGGAGGTATAGCCTACTACAGCCGAATATGTACATGCATTGTGGGTCACATGACATCGGGGGTAGGCAGTGGCCCTAACAGGATTTAAAAAGGTGTGGCAGTAGATCTTTAGTCAGCGCCAGTGGGCCCCTACTAACGAAGATTCCTGGACAGACCATAGTAATGTTGCTGAAGTTCTCCTTTAGGAGTTGATCGCCTTTTCCCTTCTTTTCAAGCTAGACTTCCAAAGTGTCCAAACGCGCTTTCGTCCGCCCGATCGGTCCTCCCCATTGGCTTTTTTTTATTGCTAGCAATCATTCGACCTATTGCTCTCTTCTTTACATGACGATGCTGTCGTTCGCTCACTGAACTCGATTGAGCGGGAACATGTGAAGGCTGGGCTGTCACTGAAACCTTATTGGGTGCGAAGCCCGCTTGTATACTTGTCACCATGTCATCTATGCGAGGCCTTGTACAATTTATCGCGGACCTGAGGAATGCTCGAGCTCGAGAGCTGGAAGAGAAGCGGATAAACAAGGAGCTTGCGAATATCCGCCAGAAATTCAAGCAAGGAAACTTGAACGGGTACCAGAAAAAAAAATACGTTTGTAAGCTCCTTTATGTCTACATACAGGGCTATGATGTCGATTTCGGGCATCTGGAGGCTGTTAACTTGATCTCCGCAAATAAATACTCGGAGAAACAAATTGGATATCTGGCTGTGACCCTTTTTCTTCATGAACAACATGAACTACTCCATTTGGTGGTCAATAGTATTCGCAAAGATCTTCTTGACCACAATGAGCTCAATAATTGCCTAGCCCTCCACGCAGTGGCGAATGTCGGCGGCAGGGAGATGGGAGAGGCTCTAAGTGTTGATGTACACCGATTGCTAATCTCTCCGTAAATTTTCCCTACCCCTAAGAAGTTTATGCTGCCTCACGCTTACCGACAGATCTCAGGACCTCGAAAGCTTTTGTGAAGAAGAAAGCCGCCCTGACCCTCCTACGCTTATATCGCAAATTCCCCGGCATCGTACAGGAAGAATGGGCCGAACGTATTATCTCCTTGTTGGATGACCCTGATATGGGTGTCTGTCTGTCGGTTACTTCGCTCGTTATGGCGCTGGTACAGGATAAGCCAGAGCAGTACAAGGGAAGCTATGTAAAAGCTGCACAGAGGTTGAAGAGGATAGTGGTGGACAACGATATATCCGCAGATTACTATTACTACAAGGTTCCTTGCCCGTGGATCCAGGTGAAGTTGCTCCGGTTGCTGCAGTACTACCCACCTTCCGGTAAGACTTTGACGATGTTATACACTTGTGGCCAACCTTATCATGGTAAAATCTAACTTGTGGTCGTTTCGCAGAAGATACTCATGTCAGAGATCTTATTCGGATATCGATACAGCAGATTTTCAACAACGCTCTGGATACGCCGAAAAATGTGCAACAGAATAATGCACAAAATGCGGTCCTTTTCGAAGCAATCAATTTGCTAATTCATCTGGATACTGAGCATTCTTTGATGATGCAAGTATCGTCGCGGTTAGGAAAATTCATTCAATCCCGTGAAACAAATGTTCGATATCTCGGTCTCGAAGCCATGACCCATTTTGCTGCCCGGGCAGAGACACTTGATCCAATAAAAAAACATCAAAATATTATCATGGGCTCTCTACGAGATCGAGATATCAGTGTCCGGCGGAAGGGCCTTGACCTCCTTTACAGCATGTGCGACACCACGAATGCACGTCCTATTGTGAATGAACTTTTGAGATATTTGCAGAACGCTGATTATGCCATTCGCGAAGAGATGGTCCTCAAAATTGCGATTCTGACAGAAAAATACGCCACAGATGCGCGTTGGTACATTGATATATCTTGGAAACTCCTCCACATCGCAGGAGACCACGTTAGTGACGAGGTTTGGCAGCGTGTTATTCAAATCGTCACAAACAATGAAGATCTTCAGGCCTACGCCGCGGAGAACATACTGTCGTATATCAAGGGCGATTGCCATGACAGCTTGGTGAAAATAGGTGGCTACATCCTGGGTGAATTCGGCCATTTGATTGCTGATAACAAGGGCTGCTCTCCCATTGAGCAATTCCTGGCACTCTATTCCAAAATGCCTTTCTGCTCAGATACCACCCGGGCCCTATTATTATCCTCCTTTATCAAGTTTGTCAATCTTTTTCCCGAGATTAAACCCCAGTTATTGCAGGTTTTTCGAGTATACTCTCATTCACCCGACTCGGAGCTTCAGCAACGTGCCTGCGAATACCTAACATTAGCCACTTTGCCCACCGACGACCTTCTCCGCACTGTTTGCGACGAAATGCCTCCTTTTTCTGAAAGGACATCGGTCCTCCTCTCTCGTTTGCACCAGAAGACTGCGGGAACAAGTGACAAGCGAACTTGGGTTGTGGGCGGGAAATCCGCAAATACTGACGAAAAGGAGATGATGCTTGCCCAACAGAAGCCCGGCATAAAGCGGTCATTTACGACCCTTGCCATTCCTCCGGGCACCAACGGGCCTGCAGGCAAAAGTTCAGCGGCCAATGACCTCGTCGGTCTGGAGTTCTCAGAGAGCACGAACGAATCAGCCCCAAACCTAGCGAGTGCGGCTCATTTGTCTCCTGACTGGGAGATTGGTTTCAATAGGCTTTACTTTGCCGACCAAGGCGTTTTGTTTGAAGACGCCCAGATCCAAGTCGGCATTCGTTCTGAGTACCGCGGTCACATGGGAGTTTGCAAATTATATTTTACCAACAAATCCAAATTTCCTATTGGATCGTTTACTACCACACTCGACAATGCATCGGCTACAAGCCTCAGGATTGATACCAAGAGCCTCCCAGATCCCGATGTTTTTGCTTCTGGCCAAACTCAACAAACTATCTGTTTTGAAGCACTTGGTCCTTTCACGCAAGCACCGACCATTAGAATATCTTATCTGGCCGGCGCACTGCAAGCGTATACCTTGCAGTTACCCGTCTTAATGCATAGATATATGGATACCTCCACGTTATCCTCGGACGACTTCTTCAAAAGGTGGAGGCAGATTGGCGGGCCGCCGCTCGAGGCACAATCCACATTTGGCTTTACGAACTCAAAATTTCGACAGATAAGTGAAACAACAACACGCAAGATCGTCGAAGGATTCAAATGGAAGATCCTACCTGGAGTGGATCCGAATCCGAAGAATATCGTTGGCTGTGCTGTTTTTCAGGCTGAAAGTGGAAAGACTGGATGTCTGTTGCGCCTGGAGCCTAACTACGAGCGGCAGGTACGTGCATTCTGGACCCACTGTGAATGACTTGACATGACTAATGCTTAACAGATGTATCGAATCACCGTTCGTGCAACACAGGAAAATGTTCCGCAGGCATTGGTCACGCTGATGACAGAGCGACTGTCAAAAGGGATACATGAAAATGACTTATACGATTAAAGATGGGGGAACTTTCAGAGAATCGTGGACAGTACCTGAACATTATATGCCAGATCATTGGCGTGACTGCTTTTTGCAATTCATGTGCCAGCTTCTGAGATGTCCCGTAGTTCCTTAATTGTTGAGCCTCTGTGGGGATCCTTGTGTCTATGTACATTCATTAGACCACTCGACAAATATAAATAGTAATCTTCTTTGGCCTCCGGAGGCAAATGATAATGGAAAGATTCTCCACCGATTTCAAGATTCGGCAGACAGCATTGGTTGCTATGCCACCTTAGCTTCTCCTTTGGGGGGACGAGCCCCAAAAATGGTACTTCCGATCCTGACTTGGTCGCTACCCAGAGCAATAGCGCCTTCGAAATCCTCACTCATTCCCATGCTCAACTCCAGTTTGCCGTCTAGATCCAGCTCCCTAGCCACAAGATCCCGCGTCTCACGTAGACAGACAAAATCTTCATTCTCGTTATCCGGAGTCGTAGCCTTTGATCTAGCGATTGCACCGATCGTCATCAAACCCTGTAAATGAAGTTCCGAGCACTTCTCCCGAATAAAGCGACACAAGGCAACGGTCGGTTCACCAGGTTCCACCCCAAACTTGCTCTCCTCATCGGACGTGTTAACCTGCACGAACACGCGTAACTTGCGCTCCACCCCATCTCTACAAGCTTGCTCCTCGCCCCTTGCCCACCTCTCTGCCCATCCCTTGTTCAGCAGAGTCGCCTTTTTTTCCGTATCAACGCTCTCCACGGCCCACAAACCACGGACGTCCCGAGCAAGGGCAACGCATTTATTCGACTGGAGCCCTCCAATGAAGTGCCATCTTATGTCAGGAGGCAAGATTTTGGACTTCTCGAGGAGTTCTTGGAGGTAATTCTCGCCAAAATGTAGATGCGAGGTAGGCAGAGAATGGAGAGCAAGGATGTCTGAAGCGGGCTTAAGTTTAGAAACTGCGACTAGTCGCACAGGCTTGGGAGAATTTCTTTTTGCGTATGTAGAAGATGCTGAAGCAATGCGCGAGGTGACGGACTTGAAGTTTGCGATAAGCGTAGTGTGGCGGGCTTGAGATGGAGAAGTCATAATATCAGTGGATGCTGGAGCAGGTGTTGACATTCTTGGAACTCAACCAGTATCAGAAAATACTTGTACAGCCATTCCCTGGTTCTCCCATATTGGTATTCCTCGACACAAGTCCGGTTTCAGGTTAAAGGACCATTTTTATCTTTTGCTGACTCTCTTTCGGATGCAGGTAGCTCGCCCCGACCCTTCAGTATATCGACCCCACCGTTGGCACGCTATATTCCTTTCGAACTAGCGCGGCCTCGCTAGTCCGAATCGGATATTAAGTGGCAATAGAGCGACCCAACTCTGCTACGGAAGGAGGAGCAAGATCTAGGTTGGTTTTTTTGGTTAGCGAAGACTAGCGCTTGGATTGCAAGGATATACCTGTTTTCGTGGACTTACTGCGAAATCTCCAGCGAAAGCTGTATGGCCAATACAAAAGTAGGGTTTGTTTTTGTATTTTATAGATTTTCGTGGATTTGAGCGTTTTGGCGCCGGCAGGCCTCGCGATCGCGGCGCGCGGGGTCACGTGTATGGTTGGGTCGACCTACTGCCACTTAATATCCGACTCGAACTAGCGAGCGTGTCAAGGGTAGTAGTCCGAGAGGTGCCAACGGTAGGGTCGATATACTGAAGGGTTGGGGCGAACTACCCTCACCCCTCTCCATAACGTAATCCGACACCACCCGGAACGCGACACCCGCGGAACACTCTATATAAATTCAGCAATTTAGTAGCTCTATAACATCTCTTTTGAATATATACTCTATTCTTTAGAAGATATGACTTTGAATATGCCACATTAGCTTAGAACAGTTAGAATAGTATACTATATAGTACTAAGTGGCGTTAAATGCCCATTAGACACACACACACACGCACACGCACACACACACACACACGTTATGTCTGTCTGTTTAAGGATGTTCATGGGTGAACCAAAGTGAAGAAAATTGAAGACATACGGAGTAATTTTCACATCTTTTCATTGACCAAGATGCATCTTAAATTACCTTTAGCCATCAGCTCTTTTATTTTATGAAAATGCCAACTGCACAACATTTTTTGATTTTAGCATCTTCATTGCATGTATGTCTTTTGATTATGACACTCCATACACTTCCTCAAGAAACTAGCGAGGCGAAACAGAAAGAACACCCTGGCCAGGAACCCAACCGTTATGATAGCTGATGGGATAAAAACTGGTGAAAATCAACACAAGTGTAAGTGAATGCAGAGTGAACTGCCATTTCATTTCTTAGCAGCAGCGGCCTCCTCAGCCTTGGCTTTGGCTCTCTTTTCCCTCGCTCCTGCGTACCGTGCCTCACTCCTGGCTTCTCTGAGTCTCCGGTAAGCACCCTTCTCACCCTCCGGAAGATCAGCTTTGCTAACTTCGCTAATAGCTTGCTCGCGTGAGACATTTGCCACAGGGAACAAAGATTCGACATTTTTGGCGAAGCCCTTGCCCTCCTTCAGAGCAGTCTGGGCAGCCTTGACCTCTTCAGGGGAAGAATCTAGCTTCTTATATTGGCCACTACGGCGAGGGAACAGGATCAATCGGGCCTTGTAAGCCTTTAGGCGGGCAACATTGGCGGCGAGGGATTCTGCGGAGGCATTACCACGACGGTGGTCAACGGCAATACCGATGGTAGGTGCCAGTTTTCGGGGAATTCCAGCTTCCTTCAGGCAAGTAGATGGATTGTAAGCAACGATCTTTCAGTGTGTAATCGCACTTATTACACGTTGTTACGATGGACAACGTCTGGGTACTGTACGTACCTTCAGCTCTTGGAGCGAGAAGCCACGGCCGGCACGGACACGGCTGTTATACTTGATGGTTGGGCATCGCACAATTGGGCGGAGCTTGTCGACGGGACGGGGGGCAACTGCAGCTGCCTTCGCCAGACGGGCCTCACGGCGGCGGTGCTTGCGACCGGGCTGAAATAATCGAAGGAATTCAACCAAGGTTAGCCATAGTGTCCTCCCAGCAGAGTTATCAATGTTGATAACCAATTCTGGAATGCGACAGGGACTGAAATCTAGAATGGTCATACCTGGTCGAAGTGAACGCGGACACGACGTTGCCAATCCTTGTGGAAGTCTGGATGAGTGGTCAGAAGCAATTGTCACCTGGAGTTCCCCAGTATCGATTTTGACATTACTCACGATTGTTCGGGATGGTCTGGTTGTGCTTGATCGCCTATTCCGTGCAAGTATACCTCGTCAGCCTTCATGCGTTGTTTGACCACCTCGCGTCAGAGGAGCAGATGCGAGGTCGAAGGACTTGCTTATTCCATTCTCCCAATCCCAAAACAAAATGGGTCAAAGAGCTCGCATTCATACCATTGTGACGGAGGGTGACCAAGTTGTCGAGCCCGAATGCTGTTACTGGTCGTTTCTCAACGTTCACTTCAAAGCAGTACAAATTCTTTTGGGTGGAACGTTTTGGTGTGGTCTGGTTGCTCCCTGGCGGCTGCCTCGCTTAGCGATCCACCTAGCCCTACGGCTTACCTAATCAGACCCAGTCTGGAGCAACCCCCAAAACAAGTGTTAATGCTGAAAGTAACAAGGCTCAATTCTACCGTAGTAAACATCGCCTGTAATATTCATACTGTCGTATGATGGGAAAGGGTGATTATTATAAGCCGGAGTCTGCATGCTATATTTTTGCTTCGGCATGTTCAGGAGCCCTTGGATTCCACGCAAGGCATTTAAATGAATTCTCAACGAGATACCAGCCACCCACAACGAAAAAATAGAATGAAAGACCTAGAAAAGGCGAATCCATCATTTGCAAAGTCCAGCAGAAGTCTGAAGGGCCAAGTTCGACACCAGGAACAGAAGATCCGTAAGACATAGGAGCAGACGAAAACAGAATGCAACATATGAAAAACCTTCACATAAACCCACAAGTCTTCAGACCCCAATCTTTAAGACCAAATGCAAAGCCCAACTGCCTCAATATGAAGAAGTGTGAACAAGAAAGAAGGTATATGTTAAGAATTCGTATTGATCCCAAGAAAGTCTGTTGTCTTCAACTTTTTAACAGAGCCTTGGTGATCATCGGCGCTGGATTTTCGCTTTAAGCCGAATTCGGTCCGACGTTCGATTCCAGCCTTTCTAACGTGGCCGAATAATGTGGTTTGTAGAAGTGAGGCTGATTTTCCAACATTAGATGAGTAGGCTTCCTGGTTATTGCTCCCCGGATGACGCCGTAGCATGGTTGTGGCCAGTGCACTGGCTCGAGAAGCGGGAACGTCTTCATCAGTCATTGCTTCATCGACATCGGAAGCAGAAATTGTGCTATCCCTATCGCGATGGTTGCGCTCTACAGACTGCTGCACACTGTATGACTTGGTCGAACCCTTAGTGGCAGGTGTAACGAGGCGCTCTTCATTGTCATCCTTTCTCTGGCGTGCAGGGGTAACAGGCAGAGATGACAGGGAATGAGTCCCCCGAGAATGACTATGGTAATTCCTATGGTCACGATTCCTTGCCGGCGTCGATGCCACACTTCCCGGTTCCCTGCTCAATACCTGATCTGCCGCAAGAAGTGCCGCAAAGGGATCTTCATTTTCGACGCTGTTAAATTTTGACTTAGTGCTCTCTGCACCACAGTCACGGGATCTGTGCTTTGGACTAAGGAATTCAGGGCGAGGGCTGAGTGCGAGAGACCCATGGTCCAGCATTAGAGTGAGATGCTCACGATTGTCTCGGATGCGCTTCTTTAGCCGGTTGTTCTCTTCAATTAGAAGCTCGGTCTTGTCGTGGTTTTCTTCGATTAATTTTTTGGCACGACGAAGCCTGCGGTTGAGGATAGCGTTCAATTGTTCGAGCTCTCTGATGCGATCGCGTGCCTTGTCTAGCTCTGAAAAATTAACGGAATGCGATAATGTATTTTGTGTTGATACGGCTTGCCGAGTGCGATACTCTTCACTTTGTAGAATTTCTACCTCTCTTCGGGCCAGTTGTTGCTCTACCTCAGCACGCTTCACAGCTTCACTGCTTGTGAGCGACAGGAGACTGTTTTGAAGCTTGAAATGGGCCGCAGACATTCGATATTCCTGGGCGACGATGAGAAGCTCCTTAGCAAGTTTCCGCAGACTCTCCTCGTCGGCCTTCTCAAGATCTGTCGAGGTTGGCAAGTTCTCAGAAGCCCCGTATGCAATGCAAAGTGTCTGGTCGACGGTCGCCGGTGGCGAAGCTAATGAGGGACTTGAGATAGAGTGGGAGCGACGAACTGGAGGGGTCGAGACGACGGGATTCTGAGACGATTGCGGGGGTGTCATGTCTGACGAGAAAGGTGGGGGAGGTGGTGAAAAACAATTTGCCCTGCTTGCCGCAATTTGAGGTTCAAGCTGCATTGAAGGTACATCTGGGAATGCGGACATGGTCGCGCGGAATATGAAGGGGGTACTTGGAATGGAAATCTCTGCTGGCGCTCCAAGTGAGGGTTGGGACTCCTCAGTGACTTTAGTGAAACTGCAGCTCATGCCTATACATTCCACTGGAGCTTGCAAATGAATGCTATCGCAACCTAGCCAATAAAAGTAACCGAGTCCAGACAATGCCTATGGTTCTGCAGTCAAGTCAGATGTAGGCAAGTACAACCAAACTATCAGAGGGAATCATATATGTATGTAATAAATAATGAAGGCGAAAGACAGAGTGATCAGATGATATAAGGACAAGTGAAAATGATAGAGATGGGAAATTTAATAGAACTTGTTATCCCTTTTTGAGATTATAAGCACTCGGGTGTGCACGAGGCTATGAATGAAAGAAGGATTGAAGGGAATGGGTGAAATGGAGCAGTTAGGGTTGATGCAACTTGAGGAGGTTGGGGCAAGCGGCACTAAGACAACCATGAATGTCAAGATAGCCACATGATTACTGCTTTCACCAAAAGTATGTTAAGTGTTACTACTCGTGCCAAGCGCATATGTGTATAGTCATCTTTCCTAAGTTCGCGGGCATGTGACTTGAAATCAAATCACGTGATTAGCATTTTCACCATTGGTCAGTGCTCCTTTTTTGTTTTCGTGTTTCCCCTTTCTGTTTACAACACGTCCTCGCCTGACTTTCACGACCTTTACCACCAGATAATTTCTCTTATAATGAAGCACTTTCTTTATCGATTGTGTTACTTTGCAAATAAACATGTATGATAGTCTCTGAAGAAGGTAAAATCAGTCTATTAAAGACTTTGAATACAACAAACAGGGTAAAAAGAAATTGACATGCTAACATCATAGTCAGAAAAAGGTATTAGAGATCAATAGCTGGGAAGAATTTATTCAGGTAATCCAGATATAGAACAAATCTGTAAGTTAGCTATGAATTTCATGTTTTCAAAGAGATTGGTAACTTATATTAGGTTTTAATCTTTCAGAGCTAATAGGAAATATTGAATACTTCTTACACATTTAATCTTGATAATTTTCTTGTTAAATTTAGTGACTTTTAAAGATAATCAAAGGAATTGTCTGACGGCAAGTCTGACTCAGAAAAACTTTTCATAGTCATTTTGAATGTGTTGTTGGGAGACCTTATAGAGATAATTTAGAAATAAGAGGGTAATATGCTCCTGTTTTCATAACAAAATATTAACAATCATTATTAATCACAAGTGGCATACTTCTTATAAGACAGTACATATTTTATCGATGATTCGGGAATCAATCAATAAACTGGTTAGAATATGGCTAGCCTCTCCAGGTGAGAACTGTATGAGAATCAGGTAATCTTCTTTTTACCAGCTACGATAAATCTGCCAATCTATCTACTGTTGGTAAATGCTAGGTCAATCGATTCATCAACCACTACTCTGAAATAAAGATACGATACTACTGATCGTACGTCTACTAACTAGCCCTGTGTGAAGATCCCAATATCAATTGAGAGTAATTTGAACTTGTACGAAACATTATTTAAAAGTATGAGATTGTATAGGAGGATACATACAACTTTGATAAGACTGGCTTTCAGATAGAGGTTATTGGGACAGCCAAGGTTATTACTAGGTCTAAAAGGTCATTCCTCTTAAAGCTTGTACAGCTTGGGAATACTGAATAGGTTACAATTGTTGAAGAAGTAAATAAAACTGGTTGGTTATTATCACCAATGGTAATCCTCAAAGGGAAGTAGCACTAGGCTTTTTGGTATGAAAATTGTCATAGTGACGCTATGTCACTATCACTGAACTGCTACCTACGTGGCAAGAAACTCCTGTAAATAAATATAGCTTGATTTCCCAAAGCTTTAGGGAATCAAGCGGTTTCGTTCTGAATCTAATCATCCTTCTTGCTCTCCTATCTAATATCTACTATCTTTTTCTACATTCTAACTACTCCACAGTTTGTATGCTTATACTACGACGTCTGTGAGCTGTAGTCTCAATAGAAGCCAGGAATAAATAATCCACACCAAGATATGGAATTTTACTGCTGTGCTCCCTTGCACTACGCGAAGTTGCTCTATTGACAAGTTTGAAACCACTTGTGTTTCCAGAAGCTTCAACTCTTCGTTATATCGAAATTGATGTTATGGCTTAAGGACGCTGAAGCCTTTCTAATAATGTGTCATCTGGACATAGGTCTGAAACCCTTGCAGGCACTGTGAACTCAAATCCTCGGATTTCAATTGAAGAATTTTCTTTCACTCTACGAGCTCCTATTCCAACTATGCAAGAACAACTAAGAGAAGAAGCTGGGCAAACTCAGGATGCTTAGGCCGCCACTGGAAGCGAATCGTCTCAAGAGGCCAGCCAACTTCTTCCTCAAACTCAAATGATATCCCTGTTTTTCATAGTCGCTATGGTGGCGCTACACCAGTATCTCACGCCCAGGACCAAGGTCTTGCTTCTATGGAAGACTTCCGAACCCTGATGTCAACCTGTCAAACTCAGACAGAGACCATCCACCTTCTTTTGGAATCCCAGCATATAGGTTCTACCATCGATGCGAGCAAGCGCAAGTATCGTG